>CAUYLG010046818.1:0-101662 GCA_963573385.1 Cacajao melanocephalus | reverse complement strand
TTCCTAGGTATTTTATTCTCTTTGCAGCAATTGTGAATGAGAGTTTGCTCATGATTTGCAGAGAGCCAAAAAAGCTGAAATTGAGACAATTGTGTAAGACTATGCATTAGTTTGCTGAGATTACCACAACAAAATACCACTTAATGCCATAAACAGCAGTCATTTATTTTCTCACATCTGGAGGCCAGAAATCTGAAATCCAGCTGTGCACAGGTTTGGATTCTGCTGAAGCCTCCTTCCTTGGTGTGCAAATGGCCTCCTCACTATATGTTCACCAGAATCTTCTCTGTGTGTGTGCTTGTCTGTTCTCTCTGTGTCCTATATACTCTTCTTATAAGGACACCAGTCATATAGGGCCCACCCTTAGGACCATATTTTGACTTAACTACCTCATTAAATGCTATATCTGCAAACACAATCACATTCTGAAGTATAAAAAGTTAGGAATTCACCACATGAAATTGGAGGGAGACATAATTCATTCCATAACAAACCATCTCCCCAAAAAAGTTTTTCTTCTTTGAAAAATTCAGTAGACTGCCATAAATTATATGGCTGTGTAATTGTTGAGTATTTCATAAAGGTGTAGCCATATCAATATATATTCATTGTCTCTCTGGCCTGTATTATTCCCTTAACATTTCATGTCTTGCTGTTCAATATAAGAATTCCCACAGTCTGCATTATAATTCTCTACTTGTCTTCCCCCTTTAAATTTGCCACACCATAGCAACAAGCACTATACTTTATTCATTTTTGTCTATCAGATCACGTCACAGAGACTACTTCATAGGAGGTTTTTCTGTAACAGCGTAAATATGGTTTAAATTTGAAGGCAACACAAAAGAATAAAGTAAAAATCATTTTTATATTACCACATGTCCACAATATCTAGCATAGTCATTAGCAAATGGTATATCTGAGAGATGTATATCTATACATATATATACACAAATATAAATATATACACATATATGTTTCCCTTTTAGAAAAATATACCTGCTTTGCATTCTAGTTGTTCACATCCATTGGTTTCACAGCATTTAATACCAAAGGGAGTAACCTTCAGGTCTCCTATCTTGTAATGTTTACTTTAACATTTTGTGGCTTAGGTCTCTCTGCTCCTAGGAATGTTTGGGGTTTATATGTCCCAAATGAACTTTCGTTTATTATTATATTCAATTACAGGAATTTGGGAATATTATTTTACAATTTTATAAATATTTGTTAGAAAAACTATTGACAGTATTAAATATATAGGTCAAAGACTATAAAGAAATAAAATGCAAGTTTTATTTGAACAAAGAGAATAACCTGTTCCCTTTTCTTTTCACATTATAGGAAACTATTAACTAGATTTCCCTATACTCAATTTGTGCCTTTGGAGAATTTTTATTTTTTCATATGGAAGGCTGTACACGATGAAATAGATTTGTTATTCAAGTGAAGTACTTCAGTGAACACAGGAAAACACCTCATAATTAAATTGAATCTGACATTAAACTAATAAATTAGTATATTTCATTAAAAAGTTTTACATCTTTGACAACTTTCTTCTAGTTATTAAAAATTATTTTTTATCTAAGTTTCTTAATCATAAAACAAAGCAGAACAGTGCAGCACTTTTGATAAGGTGGGAAACTAAACCAAAAGATCAAGAGCCACAACACAAAGGAACACCAAGAGAAGATGAAAAGAGACAGTGTTGATAAGGTAGGTTTAAAAGATTAAGAGCTGAATGGAATAGAATATTTAGATAAAAAGAAAACCACAAAGACACATCAAGAATATGACAACAAAGATGCACAGGAAGGAACAGTCAAAAATTAAAAGGGAATGAAGGCGAATGCATCCTTTACAAAAAATCCAAAGAAAGAATGCCAGTAAAGATAAGAGAGGGATCAAAAATAATCATGTTAGGTATACAAGACACAATTGAGAAAACTCAACTTAATCCTATCAAAATAAGGTTTTTGAATATCTTGAGTACAGGTGAATATGTCAGATTGCCTGTGAAGTTTTCAAAAGTAGACATAACTATTCTTGAAAACAGACTATGTAAGACAAGCAATGTTTTAGTGGAATAATAAAAATATCATTGAAAGATATAAACAAAATTTAATAAACTAACAGTGTTGTTTAAAATCTATAGTATTGGCACACATATTTTATTTATATCATTGACCATCAGAACATATGCTTATAGAATATTTTAATGAAAATTTTAGCATAAAATATAGGTTTAGAATTCTTCTGTATATGTAATTTTTAATTGTATATGTATTCTACAAAGTTGAAATACAAATATATATTTTTAATATTATCATTGAAAAATAATTGCCAATGTTTCTTCAATTTTATAGAATCCACGTGTCACTTTGCAGAATCACTTTGTTACCAACTTTCTTAATACCGGGGTTTTGCTATCAAAGGCAGAGTACACTCATGTATTATGTATAATTTATAATACAGTTGGCATAAGAATTACTGTAGCAAAGGTGTAAAAATAATACATCCTGCATAAATTTAAGAAAATTATTTAAACAATCTGACTCAATAAAAAGTTATCTGATGAAATTAAATTTGCTTATTGCATCTTCAGAAACTGAGATATTTAGAAACATTTTTAAGCTGAATTTGCATAAATTATTTAATAGGCTTTATAAATTATACCTTAATTAGGTGTATATTTTATAAACACTTATTCTATTATTTCATCCTCCAAAAATGTATTGGTTAAAATTTTCCATTTGTCTTACTTTTTATGGAATACCTCTTAATGGCATATGAACTAATAGTTTCTAGTGAAAAATAGCTGGGGACATGCTATACTATAAGTTTCATGAGGACCAGAACCTAGTCATGTAGTGCTTGCTATTCTTTTGACATCCCTCAATAAATAACTGGAGCAATAAATAGAATAGAGTATCAATGTCTACATTAATTCAGACTAGTATATGCAATGTAAGAGGACAAAATCATTCACAAACATCATGAAAATGATTTTGCTGAAATATGTCTTAGCATATTATTTGCAAACATGGAGGAATGTCTCAAACCAATACTTCCATGAAATTGTTTTAGTACATATTGCTTATATTATTGAGAATACTTTTCTCTATATTGTACAATGTCTTCTTTATAATAACTTGAGTGACAAATAGGCATCTCGTCATAGGATTAAAAACAGTTTTTCTTTTTACAAAGAAGATTCTGTCCTCTTCTTTTTTCCTCCTCTTTCTCTTTTCCCTCCTCCTTTTCCTACCTTTTTAAAATTATGATTAATATAATTAGTTATATCTTTATTAATGCCATTGATGTCTAGGATAACAAAATCCAAACTTTTGATTCCCCTGTAAGGCACATGCATTTCAGGAGATACAGTTTACGTATGTTTTGCACACTAGATTTCATTTCATTTGTAAATTTGTTTTAAATAATTACTATGTTTCCAATGGTCTTCTAGGCATGGAGTATAAAAAAGTAAGTGAAAAATACATAGCATGTCTTCAGTCATGTGGGCAAGTCTCTAGTCTGAAAAATTGTATTTTCCAGAATTGTTTGAAATTCCTCTGTTTACATAATAATTTCCCCCAAGCTTCACTCACTTTGGCTAGAAAATTCCACTTAGCCTCAAGTAAAAGCAAACTTCCTAAGAAATAACTACAGATATTTATCAAGGGAAATACAGGTATACCTCTCCCACTTCTTTATTTTTATTTTTGCTGTTGTCAGAAGATCTTCTGTATTGCTATAAACCTGAATGCCTGAGAGCTTACAATTTTATTGTTTTTGTGGTTGTTCTCAGAATTTTTGCTACCTTTCTTCACATCTTCAGAGTATCTTTTTCTCCCTAAAGCCCTAAAAAAATCTCTTCTCTGGCTTAATCACATTGAAGCAGTTTCTATAGAAGTTGTCTTCTCTGCTACACTTTAGCTAATAGTGAGTGACTTTTCATTTCTTCAGTTCTCCATGTTTATTTCAACAATTAATATGGGCCTTCCACATTACTGATTTAGTACTTTTAAATACTATTTTTTATTAATTCTAAGGTACCATAGATTATAATGTGCATCTATTCCATTTACTGGTATAAAAGAAAGAATACTCTCAACTGAATTTTTCTTATAATTTGGAAGTTTTATACTCATGGAAAGAACTAAAACTTATACAGATTTTTTAAATAATATCAATTCCATACACATATAAAACTAATAAGATAAACAAAATACTTTATTATAATATTCTTAATTCTTTTTCACATTTAAAGTGTGATCCTTCTTGATAACTTTTTGACTTACAGCAGGGACAGACGATTCTTTTGCCTTCCTCTCAGAGTCTGAGCTGGGTCCAAGAATTAAATGGACATAAAGTATATTAACAAGAGAAAATCATAGAAATTTATCTAATGCAAGTTTTATGTGGCATAGGAACCTTCATAAAGAAATGAAGACCCCAAAGAAGTCAGGGTCAGTGACTTATACAGGTATACTGAATTGAACAAAGAATGGTAAATTGTAAAGAAACAACTAAATTGTGCGAGGAGCATAGAAGATGTGATGGTTAGTATTGAGTGTCGACTTGATTGGATTGAAGGATGCAAAGTACTGTTCTTGTGTGTGTCTGTGAGGGTGTTGCCAAGGGAGATTAACATTTAGTCAGTGGTTTAGGAGCTGCAGACCTACTCTCAATCTGCGTGGGCACAACCTAATCAGCTGCCAGAGTGCCTAGAATAAAAGCAGGGAGAAGAACGTGGAGGGATGAGACTGGCTGAGTATTTGGCCTCCATCTTTCTCCCATGCTGGATGCTTCCCGCCCTCAAACATCGAACTCCAAGTTCTTCAGCTTTTAGACTCTTGTACCTATACCAATGAGTTGCCAGGGGCTCTCTGGCCTTTGGCCATAGACTGCACTGTCAGCTTCCCTACATTTGAGGTTTTGGGACTTGGACTGACTTCCTTTCTCCTCAGCTTGCAGACATTCTACTGTGGGACTTTACCTGGTGATCATGTAAGTCAATACTCTTTTAACAATTCCCTTTCATATATACATCTATCCTTTTAGTCCTGTCCCTCTAAAGAACCCTGACTAATAAAAAAGGTAAGTGTTATTTTAACGAAGTCTGTACAGAATTCCTTGTTTTTATTTTCTTCCTTGAGAATAAGGATGTTGCCTTTCCTTCTGGTATAAGTGAGAGTGTCTTTCACACGGAAATTTCATTTTCTGCCCTTAAGAAATAGCATGAAGGTCTAAATAGTCTTTTTGCACCTATTGTTTTTCAAGCGTCTTTAAGTAGTCAATCTGCTAGAATGGCATCTTTTAACACCTTTGTGTATGTATGCATATGTGTGTGTATGTGTTTATGCATGCATATGTGTGTGTATGTGTTTATGCATATAGAATAATTCCCTATGTACCATTGGTAACGCTACATTTCTTACAATAGTGTTCTACTTGTCTCTCTTGAGATATTTCCCAAGACACTGACACCCTCTCTACATATTTTGGTGCTAAAACTTACTTAATTTTATTGGAAGACAGGTTTTCAGATAACAATTAAAATATATATTCTTTCCTCTAAGTGTTTCTTTACTATTCTTTTGATTTTATAACAAAAAGTTGCAAATATATTGTTCACAGTAGGACAAACAAATCCATACATGAACAGGAAAGACAATTGGCATGACTGCATCAACAATAACATCAAGATATCACGGATGGGATTATGGGCCCTGACATTTGAGATGTTAAAAGTGAAAAAAATGCAATAGGGGTTTTAAGATTTTTCTACTCACTGTTGCTACTATTTTCATTAAACATCTCACTTCTCATTAGGCTGTACTGCCTTCATTCAAAAACTACACCGAATCTCGTCAAGGCCAACATTGAAGGCGATGGCAGTTTTGTGTCTATTGTTCTGCTGCTGCTAAGTCTGCTCTGCTGTTAGTATGATTTCAGGCTCTTTCTGATGACGATTTGAATCCTGTTGTTCAGCATGCACTTTGTGAAAATATTGTAGTGTAATAATTGCTTTCCCCTCACAGATGATTTCTACTGGAATCATACAAAGTCAGCTCTGTTTGTACCGTTTGTCTCTATCGCTGTCTCTCCAGATTTTGGTGCAGCTTTAGTATAGGCCTAAATGAAGTCTATCAATAATCACACCCAGAAATCAGTTTGAATAGTGACTACCTCCATAGTCGAAGTGTTTAAATTTTCTTCAGATCAATATCCTGCCTAGAAGTTTGGGGCAATATTTTTTTCGCCTTTTGTAAAAGAAGTAATAATCTCTATTCTTAAAGAAACTGAAAACTCCCAAAGTCATTTACTGCCCCTCTGAGAAAATGTAAAATGTCCTCTTGCAAAGAAGTGTGGCTTGACAGCTAAGAACTGCTAAAAGCCTCAAAAGGATAATTATTTTCACCCCTCTTCTAGATCCTCATAGCACACATATCAGATTTACACCTTGGCCAGGCGCGGTGGCTCATGCCTGTAATCCCAACACTTTGGGAGCCTAAGGCAGGTAGATCACCTGAGATCAGGAGTTTGAGGCCAGCCTAGTCAACATGGTAGAACCCCATCTCTACTAAAAAGTACAAAAATTAGCCGGGCATGGTGGCAGGCACCATTGGTCCTAGCTGCATGGGAGTCTGAGACGAAAGGATCGCTTGAACCCAGGAGGCGAACATTGCAGTGAGCCGAGATCTTGCCACTGCACTCCAGCCTGGGCTATAGAGCCAGACTGTCAAAAAAAAAAAAAAAAGAAAAAGAAAAAAGAAAAAGAAAGATTTGTACCTCCTCGTGATACTTATTTTTCAGTCTTCTCATTTTGTATCCTTTGATGACATAGGATTCATCTACACAGGACAGTTACAGTATTTGACTTTGTCTATACAGTAACTATATTCAGGAAGAGGAAATAGTTTCTATTACTGTCTTGTGCCAAAATAATGTTTCAGTCAATGATGAACCACATAGATGAAGGTGGTCCCACAGGCTTATAAAAGACTTGAAAAATTTCTATCACCAAATAATGTCTCACAGTCATTGTAACATAGTAGTACAACACTTTACCTTTTCTGTTTAAATATGTTTATATAGACAAATATCACTGTGTTATAACTGCCTACCATATTCAGTACAATAACGTGCTGTACAGGTTTGTAGCCTAGGAACAATAGGCCATAACATCTAGCCTAGGTGTGCAGTAGGCTATGCCATCTAACTTTGTGTAAGTATACTCTATGTTGTTCACACAATGACAACATTTCTTAACAACAGAGCACATCTCAGAACCTATCCCTCTTGTTATGTGACAAATGGCTGTACTTACTTTGGTATTCAGCAAACACCAAACAAGCCTATCTTCTGGATTTATCTCTTTCATCTCTTTCTGCTGCTTTTCTTTCAGTATTTTATGTTTTTCTTCTTCCTTTTGCCCCAACACACCTGAATATTTTTTCTTCATTTTTTGTCATTTTTTTCCATTTCTTCATCTTGCTGCTCAATGTGAAACAATCTTTGGAAAGTTTTTGTCATAAAGCTTGCCAGATTCAAAATGGAATCACTTGTGTCAAACCTTGGCAATATGAAACCTGAGAAAGTATTGAAGAAAGGGCTTACATGTGTGATTTGCCTGGTAACAGAAAGTATCACAAAGTTTTGTTTTTTTTCCCAAACCACAGCTAAGCCGTGAAAGGACAGCTAGTAGATCATGCATAAACACTTACCTGAAAAACTGTCTCTCAAGCCCAGCTCAATGAAACAGTCGGCTATCACTTTAAGATTACAAGTTTCACCTAGTCATTGCCTCCACTTAAAACAAGAGGTTTTAAAACAACTTGTGTAAGTTCCTCTTTCTCCAAAAAACACTCTAACCAAACAAAAATCTTTGTCCTCTGGATATAGCAAAGGCAGCCCTTGTCTGTGTGTGTGCCCTGAATTGCAAGTCTATTGTTTTTATATTCCTAAATAAAATGTTTTGCTTAGAGATTTGCCTCTCTCTATTTTTTTTTTTAATGTTGACAGCATCAATCTCACTTTTCTGTAACTCAGATTATAGATTGCAAGTTTATAGGACCAAGATTTACACTCATCTACACTCCAAGGTCACACTAAATTTGCCTTTAAAGAGGAGAAATTTACTGAGCGAAAAGGTTTATTGCCTGGTTTTGACCATCAAGAAGGAAGATTATTTCAGGAGAAAGTGAAGAAATGGCAAAAGGTTTGTACATATAACACAGCTTTAGAAAAATGGATAAAACAAACAGATATTAAGGCTTCATGCCAGGAAAAAAATATAGAAAAAAAGTGTGCATTGAAGCATGATGTTAAGTACATTAATACAGATGGAAGCAAACTAAAACACTAAAGAAATTCTGGCTTGTTTGTTTTTCCTGCCAAAAGTAATACTTTCTTACTGATATTGAGAAAGATATTTTGAGATTCTTGATATATTTGAATTGATGTATTCACAATCATTTCTCCAGTGAGACCTATAATATGCAATTATAATCTAAAGAGAACATTCTATTCTGGGGCCATTGGAAACAAATAAAGATTAAAGTAGTTCTTGCGGATAATAAGCTCATTATTGTAGCATCATTATTACAATGTTCCAAAGCTGTAGGCAGGAGATTCTTAAAACACAAAATACATTGGTTATTTTAATTTTATAGAAATGTGATGATCAATTTGGTATGTCCCCATCCAAAAACATGAATGCATCTACTATAGACTTTTTCTAATTCTCCAAATTATTGTGATTAACTGTTTGTTAACTAAACCTACTTTTTCTTCTGATGAATCAGCTTCATAGCAAGAGTATCTCATAAAGATTATATTTAGCTCGGTTTCTTTATACATTTGATCACTGACATTATTTGTATAGATTTTGTTATGATCAGTCCAATTATACCACTATCACACCTAATAGAAATTGTATTATGAGTTACGCTAATATAATTGTGAAGTGAATTAGTTAGCATTGAAATAGAATTTTCTTAGGTTTCTATACAAAACAAATCTTGAGGGTAAACTAATTTCATAATTAATTGGAATATAAATCAAGGTTCAAATCTCTCAGTTTTATTTTTCAAGTCTCTCATAGATATACATTTATGATTTGTTTTATAATTATGGTTGAAATAACATAGGTACAAGTTTTGTTTTAATATGATGAGGTATACATATAGTAATAGTCAAGCAATCTTAATATATATTTGGTTATTATCACTATATTTTGTAATTTAAGTTTTATATGTGCATAAGAATTTACAGATAAAAAAACCTTAGGTCTTGGGAGAACATTATAATAGATATTTAGATCAATTATATATTTAACATGAAATGGTTATTGGGCTATATAAAATGACAATAATAATGAATAGACTTGAAAATGATGGTTATATATATATAAAGGGTATTTCTCATTGAATTGACTATTGTAAAAAAACCTAAAATGAAATTTATAAAAAATAATATTTAAATGTATAAACAATTATTTTATCATGCTTGTTATTATACAGATATAAACTGAATAATGAAATAGTAACATATAAAAATTATATATTTTTGAGATGGAGTCTTGCTCTGTTGCCCAGGAAGTGCAGTGGTGTGATCTCAACTCACTGCAACCTCTGTCTTCTGGGTTCAAGCAATTCTTCTGCCTTAGTCTCCTGAATAGATGGGATTACAGGTTCCTGCCACCATGCCCAGGTTTTTTTTTTTGTTTTGTTTTGTTTTGTTTTTGTTTTTGTTTTTATTTTTGTTTGGTATGCTTAGTAGAGACAGTTTCGCCAGGTTGGCCAGCCTGGTCTCAACCTCCTGACCTCAGGGGATCCGCCCACCTTGGATTCCCAAAGTGCTAGGATGACAAATCGGAGCCACCACGCCCAGCCTAAAAATAGTTTTAATGCTTCACTATTGTGTAAAATATTTTTTAAAAACACTAAAGGAGGAAAGTTTAAAATAGAGCAGCTATCCTTTATCAGAGCTCAAGTGATAACAGACAAATAGATAGCCAAATCATGAATGCATTCCCATTCACAATTGCTTCAAAGAGAATAAAATACCTAGGAATACAATTAACAAGAGATGTGAAAGACCTCTTCAAGGAGAACTACAAATCATGGAAATAAGAGAGGACACAAAAAAATGGAAAAACATTCTATGCTTATGAGTAGGAAGAATCAATATTGTGAAAATGGCCATACTGCCCAAAGTAATTTATAGATTCAATGCTATCCCCATCAAGCTACCGCTGACTTTCTTCACAGAACTGGAAAAAAACACCTTAAACTTCGTATGGAACAAAAAAAGAGCCTGCATAACCAAGACTATCCTAAACAAACAAACAAACAAACAAACAAAAAAACAAAGCTGGAGGCATCATGCTACCTGACTTCAAACTATACTACAAATCTACAGTAATCAAAATAACACGGTACTGGTACCAAAACAGAGATATAGACCAATAGGACAGAACAGAGGCCTCGAAAGCAACACCAAACATCTACAACCATCTGATCTTTATCAAACCTGACAAAAACAAGCAATAGGGAAAGGATTCCTTATTTAACAAATGGTGTTGGGAAAACTGGCTAGCCATATGCAGAAATCTGAAACTGGACCCCTTCCTTACACTATATACAAACATTATCTTCTGATGGATTAAAGATTTAAACAAGAGACCTAACATCATAAAAACCCTAGAAGAAAACCTAGGCATTACCATTCAGGATATGGGCATAGGCAAAGACTTCATGACTAAAACACAAAAAGCAATGGCAACAAAAGCCAAAATAGACAAATTGGATCTAATTAAATTTAAGAGCTTCTGCACAGCAAAAGAAACTGTTGTTAGAATGAACCAGCAACCAACAGAATGGGAAAAAATTTTTGCCATCTACCCATTTGACAAAGGGCTAATAATGAGAATCTACAAAACACTTCAACAAATTTACAAGAAAAAAACAAACAACCCCAGCAAAAAGTGGGCAAAGGATGTGAAGAGGCACTTCTCAAAAGAATATACATGAGGCGAACAAACATATGAAAAAAAGCTCATCATCACTGGTCATTAGACAAATGCAAATCCAAACCACATTGAGATAGCATCTCATGACAGTTAGAATGGTGATCATTAAAAAATCAAGAGACAACAGATGCTGGAGAGGATGTGGAGAAATAGAAATGCTTTTACACTGTTTGTGGTAGTGTAAATTGGTTCAAACATTGTGGAAAACAGTGTGGCAATTCCTCAAGAATCTAGAAATTGAAATACCATTTGGCCCAGCAATCTTACTACTGAGTATATACCCAAAGGAGTATAAATCATTCAACTGTGAATACACATGCACACGTATGTTTATTGTGGCACTATTCACAATAGCGAAGACTTGTAACCAACCCAAATACCCATCAAAGATAGACTGGATAAAGAAAATGTGGCATATATACACCATGGAATACTATGCAGCGATAAAAAAGAATGAGTTCATGTCCTTTGCAGGGTCATGGATGAAGCCAGAAACCATCATTCTCAGCAAACTGACACAAGAACAGAAAACCAGACACTGCATGTTCTCCCTCATAAGTGGGTATTGAACAATGAGAACACATGGACACAGTGGGGGGAACATAACACACCAGGACCTGTTGGGGCTGGGGGGCACAATGGGAGGGATAGGAGGGGGTTGGGGGATTGAGGAGGGCCAACATTAGGAGAAATAACTAATGTGGATGATGGGGGGATGAATGCAGCAAACCACCATGTCACGTGTATACCTATGTAACAAACCTGCATGTTCTGCACATCTAATCCCAGAACTTAACGATAATTTAAAAAAATAACCTATCATCAGCTGGTAGAAGAAAGGGATCATGGAATCATGGAATGATTTATTCAGAGAAAATATTATGAAAATGGGAGAGGACAAACAATGATCTAAAATATGCATGGTTCTCACAAACGCAGGGAGGACTCTAGATATTCTAAATAGAGAAAACAATGTGAAAAAATATGTTGTACAGAACATGTCTTTAACATATGAAATAATCCTAAATAAAAAGAATTCCAATAAGGAAATATTTTAAAAAAATAGAGCGGCTAACAACTAGACAAAGCTTAATTTTAAAGGGAAGAATAAGAATATTTCAATATCATGATTGTAATAGTCTAACATTACACTACTACCATTTCCAATCTGAGTACTTTGGATATTTTTATACTTTTTTCCTCTCATGTTTATATAGATTCACCAGAAGATTGCTGTTGGGAAGCAGAGGAGTAAAGAATTTTCTTAGCGTTCATTGAAAATAAGTAGTTTGCATATTAGGAAAATTTTTTAAATATGCAACTCATTTACAAAAATATATTATTTACACTCTTTACTTATTTAATATAAATTATCCAGAAGACAAAATTTGATGTTAGGAAGAATAAAGTATCCTCTTCTACAATTATCACAAATTTGTTACCACAGTGACAGTCATTTTGGAAGAAAGTAGTAATCTGTTGGAGGCAGAGGATTACAGTGGTCTTCAGAACACAGCAATTCATCTTTGCAAAGAATAATCTGATTTTAATACCAGCATAGTCACAGATAGGCAATGAGAACTTTTTTTTTTTTTAACAAAACTACTGGATGGGCAGTGGGATACAAACAGGTAGACATCTATCTGAAAGAGGTTCTGCTGGAGAAAAACCTGTAAGAAAAAGTTATTCTTTAGTAAGTGATGTCAAATAATATATCAGAGCTTACCAGAAATCTGCATTTAATGTTACGTAGCAGGTTATGAAGCTGAAGCGAAAGTTTTGCCACAATTTTTTTATAATAGAATAGTTTGAGAGATACGGCAAAAGCGTGACCAAGAGCTGGTTCTTTTAAACAGTCACTTTCTTCCAATAATTACTGTCAGCCTTACAACATCTTTTTATAGAAACATGACTCTTTTATTGTTGTGTAGCTTTTCCTTTTTAAAATTCAAGATAGACCTTTAATTTTCCACTTAGGACATTTCATTTTATCTGATTAGACTTCTTAGGTAGAAATTTAGAATCTAAAGTTCAAATGTCTTTTTCTTCAGGAAGCAAAGCTGAACATTTAATCTCTTATTATTTTTATTCGTTACAGGAATATGCTGGAAGAAATCAATGCAGTTACTTAAAGAAACACAAGTTACACATAAAATACTTCTCTTTTCTGTTTTTTATTTTGTTTCATTTCATTCTATTGCACTCTCTGGTGCACACACTCTCTCCCTGTTTCTCATGCTCATCAAAACCCACTAAAATGACTTTGTAGACATTCAGTCACAGCAATAGTTTAAGAAAAATCACATGGGTCAAAGGATACAAAGTAGGAGATATATAGGATGAACAAATTTAAAGACCTAATGTATAGCAAGAAGACTACAGTTAATAATTGGGTATTATATTCAGAATTTTTGTTAAATAAAGTAGATTGTAACTATTCTTGTCACAGAGCTTGGGAAATGGGTGTCTATGTGAGATGATAGATATGTTAATTTGTTTCACTAGAATAACCATTTTAATATATATATATACATGTACCTCATAACATCATACTGTATGTACTTCAAAGATACACAATAAATTTAGTTTTCAAAAACAAAAACATAAAAAGATAAACAACATTGAAATATACTGTATTCATAATATAGTCACTGCAATTTGTGCTTAAGAATCACAACGATATTGTTCACCATTAAACCAATATGTAGTCAAGAATTTACCTATAAGGTTGAAATTTTAAGAATGCAGTTCATAAAACTGTTAAGTTTATGGCATTACTCCATTATCAACCAATTCAGCTAATTACAGTTTCATTTCAATTACATTAAGATCTTTTTTCCTTCATCAGAGAATATACAAATAAATATATACAGCTTCTCTCAAAATCACATCTAGTTAACTTGTTGGTACTAATATTAGAAAAGACTAAGTCCACCATTCTAGGCCACAAAGTCAGTATGTTGCTATATAAGGTGCCTGTTGTTTTATCAGTAATCTCTTTAAGTAATTATTTTTTAGTAAAAGAAGTACAAATACAAGGACAAATTGTAAAATAATTCTCTTATTTATTTGTCACTCACTTTGCTTTGAAAATGTGCAATTCATTTTCAGTTGAATATAGAAGATAAAATATCCAATTAAATGGTAAAACTTTAATATATTTGATATCAAATATTATTGGATATTTTAGAGATATTGAAATAAAACAGGTTTTTCATCCATTATGAATAATATAGTCAAAAGTGGTTAGTGTGGAGAAATATACATGTTAACATTAAAATGGAATCTTTCTATGCATGAGCTAATCTGATAAATCTTAATGTATTACTTCATTTAAACAGTATACAAACATATGAGACATTTTAGAAAGGAAAATTTAATGAGCATGATTAAGTGACTTGACAGATAAGTAGCTAGCTGATATTTGAAATTAGGTCTGATTCCAGAAATCAATGTTTGTAAATTCTATAGTGAAAGACAATATTTATGTACTTTTTGACACATCTTAACAGTATACTCACAAATATATTGTGAAAACTAAATAATTTGGCAACTGCAACAAGTTTAAATTTAGGGGTAGAAACTGTCAAATAAAAACAAATATGGATGTAGATAAGAGAGACAATTCAAAAAGTCTATTGCAATGAGGGAACAGCTCTGATCTTAGAAATCTAAAAGCGTCTCAAAATCAAATAGTGAAAGCCTTTTCCTTTATATGTAGAAATACGTAAACCTAGAAGAATGAGAAGATGTGCAAGCAAGAAGGGGTGAGCAAACAGTGTGATCGATATGGTTTGATAGGAAATGTGATTCTCTGTGGTCAGCCAATTCTTGAGATAAGCTGAGGGGTGTGTGTGTATATGTGTGTGTGTGTGTGTGTGTGTGTGTGTGTGTCAGAGAGACAGACACACAGAGAGAGAGAGAGAGAGAGAGAGAGAGAGAGAGAGAGAGAGAGAGACGGGGGAGTTGTCCTGAATTTTAGAGCTTTCTCAGGCTAAGGAGCAAGCCAAAATTCAGGGGCATGAAGGAGAAAGTACTGATTAAAGTTTTGATAAGACAAAGTGGAGGGTAAGAATAGCAATTGTGAAAACTTGGTTAAATACCAAAACAATATTTAGATTCAATGATGTTAAAAAAATTTCTTTGCCAGCAGTTTTCAGTGTATGGATGTTTATACACGCCAAATGCAATTGGTTTTAAGGAAGACAAATTAGCAAACTTTTTAAAGGAATATAAATCATTTTATTATAAAGACACATGCACATCTATGTTCATTGCAGCATTATTCACAATATCAAAGACATGGAATCAACCTAAATGCCCATCAATGATAGATTGGATAAAGAAAATGTGGTATGTATACACCATGAAATACTATGCAGCCATAAAAAGGAATTTAGTAAATCTTAAGATATATGTACTATGTCTATGGAAAGAAAAAGGTTAATGGCAGGCTTACAATCCATTCGCTCTCGTTACAAACGGGGTATATGATTGGAAATAAAAGGACAGTGACCTGGTTGAATCACTTAATAAATTTACCAAAGGCAGACCTAAAACATAATAATAGTATTTGTTAGAAAAACTTATTTTGATTCTTGGTATTTTTGAATTTATTAATCCTTATCAAACCGAGGGCATGTGTTTTCTTTCTGTGTCCACAAGGGAGCATAGTTTTAATGGCAAGAGCCATGTCCCCATCATCTTTCTCCATCCTGAAGATTTAACGGTTTCTGTTTTAATTTTCGCTGTGTGGTAAAGGGTCAAAGGCCAATCACTCCAGCAGAAGTTTAAAGGAACTCTTCATTGGTCAGGGGTGCTTGGAGAAGGAGGGAAGTCCTCTCAGGTTAAAAGTCCCCTTCTTCCACACCCCTTTGGACTCCATGTTTGGATCCCCTTCCACAAAAGAGTTTGTGCAAGCTGTCTTTCTCTTTCCTGGATTTCCCCTCTGGGGTCCCCTTCCACCCTCGTGGAAGCTTCCTCTCCTCCTCTCCTTTTTCTCTTTCTCTACCTAAATAAATCACCTTCTGCAAAAACCGTTTTTGGGTTTGGGTATTTACCAGCGCACTGCGTCGTGGTCCCCTCTCTCATTCTTGACAGAGCAAGAGACCAACGACCTACAACATTCTCTCAAGGGAGCTGTGCCTCCCTGGCACCCCAAAACCAGTTCACAAAACCTAGAATCTGTGGGTAATCAATGCTTCTTGGAAAATATGCAAATGATATAACTATTGGAGTAAAAAGTACAAATATTTCATAACTTAAATAGTTCCCTTCCATGTAAATACTTGTGCTGTTGAACATCAGATATACCACATGTGACAAATCCTGGATAGGTGCATTCTGAAGTGGCAAGAGCTGAAAATCATCAGCTACCTTGCCTATTGCAACTATGTGTACTCTTAAGATTAATTGTAAAGTGTAATAGTGGGTAAAGCTGCTAGTTTCCATACATCTCATTGGAAAACACATTTCTGTATGCTATTTTAGCTCAATTAATGTTGTCATTGCATAAAATTGTTGACTATTCAAATTAAATATTTGAAACAAGAAATGTTATTCACTATCATGTCTTTATTTCTTTGACAAGTATGATTCAGAGTGAAGGGCAGCTAAAACTATTTTGAATATTTTGCTTGGAAGCAAATATTCAATGAATACATGCCAGTGAAATGAAAATATATTACCAAGGACATTGAGATAGGTAGCAAAAAAAAAAAAAAAAGAAAAAAAGAAAAATATGGATTAATGAATATAATCTCCATATTAAGGAGCAGAAATCACACTGTGAAGTATTAAAAAGTATTCTCTGAGATGGGTATGGTGGCTGACACCTGTAATTCCAGAACTTTGGGATGCCAAGGCAGATGTATCACTTGAGCTCAGGAGTTCAAGACCAACCTGTGCAACATGGTGAAACCCCATCTCTACAAAAAATAGAAAAATTAGTCAGACATGGTGGCACGCATCTGTAGTTCAAACTACTAAGCAGAACTGAGGCAGGAGGATTGCTTGAGCCTGAGAGATGAACTTAGTCGAGATCATACCACTGCACTCCAGCCTGGGGGACAGAGTGAGACCCTGTTTCAAGTAAATAAATAAATAAATAAAGTATGCTCAGAATGTAAAGGATGTAGGAGGTGGGTTATTCTCAGCTTCTTGAGGTCACTTATGTTTCTTGGCTCCTGTCCCTCTTTCCACCATCTTCAAAGCCAGTAATGGTAGGTTGAATGCTTCTCATGATTTGAAACTGTCTGATCTCCCCTCCTTTACTTGCAGCAGGAGAAAGTGTTCCTGCAATTAGATTGGGAATACCTAGAAAACTCCAGGTCAAGATCCATCTCCTTATTCACATATGGAATATTCGTTTTGGATTCCATCGATTAGGGTATGAATTTATTTGGGGGACCATTTTCTCTCCATCATAGTTTTCTAGAAAGTTAATCATTTGGTCTTTCTTACAGGTTTTACAGATGTGAAATGAAGATGATGTTAATGTTTTATGCATAAGATACTGGTGAGAAATAAAAGGAGTTACCTGCAGAAAATAGGCACAACAAAATATTGCATATAGAAATAGCTCCTAAAGATTCACTGTTACTTTTAATATAAAGTCCAAATATTAAACTATCATATTTTGTACTTTTGTGAAAACATTCATGTGATGAATAGCATGCAATCAATGCAATTATTAATAATTTCTAATTTATGTAAAAAGGCTTTGTTATGATAAGCAGTTAGAATAAAAATAGTAGGATGGATGAATAGACAAATGATAGATGATAAATAAGTAGATAGTTAGTAGATGAATAAACTCAAGTAACTAAAAATGTCTAAAATATTTCCAAGAAATATTCCAAGACTTTAACATTGTCTTCTACCTGATAAATGAATTTAATATGATTTTCTTTTTCTTTATGCAGTATAATTATGTCATTCTGGAATATATTGCTTTTATAATTAAAAAGAGAATTGAAATGAATTGCCTGCAATAGACATTTTTTGCTCTTCTTTTACTTATATAAGATAAAATAAAAGATCAAATCTATACCCACTGTCTATAATGATTTCTGATCATCTCTTTTTATTACATGGTGTCAGTGAATCACCACCATTTGATCTTAACTACTGAAGCCTAAGTAGGCATGATTCTTTTATTACACTTAGATTATTTCTTGTCTGTTTTCATTCAGCATACCAATAGAAAGCAGGTAGATAGCCTTCAGTATAAATATTTGTTTTTTGTTTGTTTGTTTGTTTGTTTTTGAGACAGCATTTCATTCTTGTTGCAGAGGCTGGAGTGCAATGTCATGATCTTGGCTCACTGCAACCTCTGCCTCCTAGGTTTAAGTAATTCTACTTCCTCCCTTCTGCAGACTCCCGAGTAGCTGGGATTACAGGCATGCACCAACATGTCCAGCTAATTTGGTATTTTTAGTAGAGACAGGGTTTCTCCATGTTAGTCAGGCTGGTCTCAAACTCACAACCTCAGGTGATCCACCTGCCTTGTTCTCCCAAAGTGTTGGGATTACAGGTGTGAGCCACTATGCCCAGCCAATTATTTCTGTAAAATAATAATGTTTCCTTTTTTCCTTATTCTCTCATTTTCCTTGGGCATATCCATTTTTACAGTGTACAAAAGATAAGAATAAATCAGTAAACATCAGCAAGTTTTGATTTTCTAAATAACATTTGTAAACAAATCAACTGGTTCCCTGAAAATGGGAATTAGTTGATTTCATCTTTATTTAACTCTTTAAATATATCAAAAATTTTGCATATATGATAAATGTTCAGAAGATATCTAGTTAGACCTTGCCAGTAATAGGTGTTACTCTGATATTTATGTCAACACAGAAACAATGAACCAAACTTCAAATAAGTTTTCTTATTCTCTGATTTGATAACATACCCAGTACCTGTCCTTCTATACTAAACAAAACAAAATTGGTGATAACATCTCATTAATTAATAAAAGTAGGAGATTGGTCAGGGTGGGGGAAAAAATTATAGCAAAGGCACAAACCTATTTGGAAGGCCAGGAGGTTTTGCAAAAGCTTCAATAAAGGGTTATGGCTGAAGGCAGTCTAATCCTCTTACCTTAAGCTAATAGCAAAGAGCAGATGACAAGGGAATGTAGAGGAATTTATCTAGATAAATTTGTTTACCTATTTCCCTAGGTAACCAACCTTTAATCATCCATGTGCATGACTGCTCTCTACTCGGGGGTTTGGCAATATTAATTACCCACAAATAGTGTTTGCTAGAGACATTTGTTATTAAATCTGTTCTAAAATAAATATGAGTATCTCTGGCATATGGGGGCTGAGTGGCCAGACTCCTTCTTGGGGGTCTGTAATTAGTGGGATCCCCTAGCTGCACTCTCACAGGGAAAAAAACCTGTGTCTGTGAGCTCCTTTCATTCATCACTTGGTCATAGTCTGTGGATCAGACTGGGCAAATAAACGCAATTTTAGTTATGTGCGCAACTATTGTTTACAACAGTTTTCCACTATTTATAACAGTTTTGCACATATTTATGACATTTTTCATTGCTACAAATAATTGTTTATAAATGTTTTCTAGTTAATTGTTTTAGGGAAAACAAAATCCTGTTATTGTATTCTTTTTGAGAATTGACTGTTCTAATTATGGGGTCACATGCTTCATTTATCTGTCATAACAATGGATCATAAATGTGATAAGTATATAAAAATGTGTGGTTGCTATTTTTGATGGTGATAGTAAAGACTGCTATTCTTAAGCAATGAAGAGTTTTATTAAACATCAGTTGTGCTCAGTGATGTCCAGTTTTTCTATTTATGTACTATATATATATATATAATTTTTTGTAACTGAAGTATCTTCAATGAAAATCTTTTGTTGTTACAACTCTAACATAGAAGATTCTAAACCATTTTTATATTACTAAATCAATTATTTTCATAATACTATATTTTATAAAGTGTTTTTAAAATGAATTTAACATAATACATTGAAAAACTTCTACTGAGTTTCATCCATCTGGATATTTTACAACTTCTTCTCTATCTTTTGAGAAATTTAATCAGTTTTAGAGAATGACATAATCTTCCGCAACTGGGTTACCATTGTAATTGGAGTGACATTGTATGTTTTCAAGGATTCCTGGAAACCAGACACTTGCCAGAACCCTAACATATGACCAGTCCACTGATTCTGCCACTGTTGTCTGTACACTCAGTTGTCTGTGTTTCTATTATGTATCCATTATCTGGTAGTACATGACTCAGCCCTTTGCCATTGGAATTTTGAGAAGATGCTCATATCTGGAACCTGAACCATCTAATCTTATTAAAACCACCACAGTCCCAGATCCCACTTTTTAAAATCCCCATTAGTTATTTATAACATGGTAGATGAAGAAAGTGACAGCATTAATGAAACAAAATCTTATAATTTGTATTATTCAAAAAGATTTTTGAGAAGGCTATTTTTTGATAGCTATAATTGAAATATTTGATAACTTTTCATGGTGTTTAATACATCAAATACATCACTGAGGATAATTATAGTTACAAAGACTATATGCAGCAACTAGTTATAATAAAATGGACTTAAGCTACTTCATATAGTTAACCAAGATATAATTTTACTATCTAAAAGTCTTAACTGGCATATAGCAACATCTTACTCTAAATCACCTAGTTCAACATGACTCCATCTTTACCTACATTTAGTTTTTTTCTAGCACTTTTTAGGCTATTAATGCCCTTTTATAACATAATTGTGTAATTATTTGTGTTTCTGATTACTTGCGGTGACAGCAGGAAGACACAGAATGTAACTTATTTGTATTGTTTATCCCTAATCCCAGGAGAGTACCTGATAGAAAGTATCAAATAAAAATTTATTTAATCAATTGACAGGCAAGATTTAATAACGCCACAAAACCAATAGGGGGTGGTATTGATAAGTTCCCTAAACAGAAAAGAAATTCCTCCTCTGGATTTTCCCATTAAAAAAAAAACAGTGAAGTAAACTATACCTTATAGGATAATATGCAAATGATCATTACCCTAATATGATAATTATAATTCCTGCATAGTATAGAAATAAATAAGTGATGAAAAGCTAATGGGGTAAAAATATTAGATTTAAGCTCAGTCATATAAAGTACTTGGAAATAGTTACTTCTATCATTACAACAAGAAAAAAAAGCTGGAAAAAAACTTCATGCTTTTCTTGAATCCATTTAAAAGAAGTAGCAAGGAAATAGGCGTCCCTGAAATCTAGGAGAATCTAGAAATCACAGCCAACATCCACTTACCAGGAGTAGAACCTTGTTGAAGCCAGAAAGTGATAGGAATACCGTAGCATTAATTTTGACAAGTTGCCAGAGGCTAGAGTGACTAACAAAAGTAAGAAACTCCTGGAGACTACAGCATTAAGAGTTCCCCCAAACACTTCGTGGGTTTTGCTACCGGGTACCCAAGTTAAACATCTCTGAAAGATCTCCACATGGATTTGACATGATAGAGGGGAGCATAATCACTATTAAAAACCAAATACAGTTCTGAAAATAAAAGACTTCCTTTTCAGGGAAAATATTTTACCTGAACTCTATCTCAGCTGGGATAAGGAAGTTACTTGCACTCCAGCATCCTCCAGTCCTCTTGTATTACCAACAATAAAAAAAAAGTAAACATAGTCAAGAAGGTCAAGACATGAAAATAGAGTGGGAATACTGCAGTGAAGAAAGCAAGAAAGGAGTAGGGACACAAAATGAATAAATGACTGAAATTCAAAGCCCAAAGGCATAGGCAAAATATGAGATTTATTTACTTTTATAATTTTAACTTTTATTTTTGATTTAGAGGGTACATGTGCACGTTTGTTACATGGGTATACTGTGTGATGCTGAGATTTAGCGTACAATAGATTCCGTCACCCAGGTACTGAGCATAGTGTCCAATAGTTAGTTTTTCAACCCTTCTCCCTCTATCTACCCTCTACTAGTCCCAGTGTCTATTGTTGCCATCTTATGTCTATGAGTACCCACTGTTTAGCTCCCATTTATAAGTGAGAACATGCAGTATTTGGTTTTCTGTTCCTGCTTTAATTTGCTTAGGATAATAGCCTGCAGCTGCATCCATGATGTGGCAAAGGACATGACTTTATTCTTGTACATGGCTGCATAGTATTCCATGGTGTATATGTTCTACATTTTCGTTATTCAATCCACCATTAATGGGCACCTAGGTTGACTCCATGGCCTTGCTATTGTGGATAGTGCTGCAATGATCATTGGAGTGCACATGACTCTGGTAGAACAATTTATTTTCTTTTGAACCTGTAAGGCACAGACTCTCAGGAAGAGAACATAGAGAAATCCAAATTAAAGAAGAGACAAAAAATGAGGACGCTAAAGGAATTTGAAACTTCTGGTACCTAGACCTACAGCAAATAGTAAACTGAGTCTAACGTTAGAGACTCAGGTATAAAATCTCATATTAAAGGCCTGTCTACCAGAACCCCCAGTACATATCCAAATTTCAACAAAATTTACAAGAGATGCCAAAAGGAAAGAAAATTAGTCTTGAGAAAGCAATTGTCATAACCATACTTAGATATAATGCAGATTTTAAAATTCACAGATAATGAATTTAAAACAACTATGGTTAACATGTTAAGGACTCTAACAGAGTGTTAAGGAATCTAACAGAAAAAGTAAATGTGCAAAAGAGATGGGTAATGAAAGTGTCTCAGAGTTGAAGAGTCTGAAAGAATAAAAAGATAATGGAAAAAACTAAAAATTAAACAGAAACAACATTAAATAATGCCTTCAGTGTAATTATTGGTAGACTTTAAATTGCCAAATAAGATCAATGAACTTACCACAAAGGAATAGAAACAGCCAAACTGAAGTGCCAAGAGGAAAAAAAAGACATAAAAAGTATCCTGGAACAGAAAGAGAACATTCAATAAAAATTAATTTATGCATAAACTATGAACTTCTGTTAAAAATTCTGTATATATTATAATTAATATTAGCTTATTAATTATAATAGACATATCATACTAATGCAAAATGATATTATAGGAGAAATCGGTGTAGTATGTGGGATTTTTTGCAACGCATTCATAATTTTCCTGTAAACTAATAATTGCTCAATTTTTTTAAAAAGTTCATTAAAAAATACAGAGAAGACCAAGAATATAAAACTTAAAAAAGAATAGAAACTAATAATTTACTATATGGATATTGTAGGTTTGTTTAATTACTAATTGTAGAGGAACCATGGATATTGTTAATAAGGAACAAAGGAATTCCCAAAGAATTTATGATTTTGACACCTGATTCTAAATTGTGTGAATAAACAAAGGTTCAATTCTGATGAAAATAAGAGTAAACTGCTGAATGAATATTTTATTATTTGATATAAATTCTGAAGGATTAATGTGTGTTAAGTTGTCATTGTTAAAGAAGCTAATCAGAACACAAAGATGTTTAGTCATTGTTGTGGTTGCAATGTGACTTTGATGAGCAATGTTTACATCAGTTGGGAACTTCACTGTTTGTCTGCAAGAGGGCCTATTTTTTACTTTTTCAGAATATCACTACTCTTTCACAAAGATAACCATTCTTTCCTTTTCCTTTCTTTATTCTAACTGATTGTGTCTCACAAGGATTCAAGAGATCCTTTGATTCAAAATTAGAAAACCGTACTGAAAAGCAAGACTAATTTTTTGGATAGTATAATAATGGCAATTGATTACTGATCAGAATTTCAAATTAAATTGACTGCTAAAAAAATTAATTAAAATTTTAACTATTGCTAAAAGAAGTCAACCTTAAAAGTTCAGAATGAATAATATAATGCAAGGTAATTGGGTATTAACTCATTAAGTGTTGAAGAAATAATGTCACATCATGAAGTTTTATTAATGCTTTTGTCTTGGAATTGACAGATATCTGGGAATTTTGAGAGAGCAGAACAACAAAGTCAAATAATTTAATGCAATTTCCCTAAAATACCATTTATTAATTTGATAAAATATGGCTTTAACATAAACACTAGAGATTCAATAGTAAATTGACCAAGACAATTTCTCTTTTTTTCTTTTAGGCTTATTAATCCTCTCATTGTATATATTATTTCTCTTAAAATTGTTTTTTCAATTGGTGAATATTATGGGTATAAGCACAAAGTCAATGAATTTCCCCTTAATTATAGTAAACTGCTGCATTATTACTATTTAATGACCTTTTATAAATGTTGAAATCTATATTTTAGCAAAATGTGGAATTGAGTCATTTAAGGAAAAAAAATATTCCTTGAAAGAATTGTTAGGGGTAAATTTTTCTCTTTTAAAGTGCTAAGTTTATTTCCCTTGAGTTGTTAGAGGAAAAAATACTTATTAAAAAAAATTTATAAAAACAAAAGCCCTAGTGAGAAGAAGATCTCTACTTCAAACCAGGAAATAAAATTATTCTCTTAGTAGCCTTCAATGTCATAATTAATGATCTAAAGGATAATTTTCAGCATTGGAAATCATGAAAAGAATAACATTGTAACAAATGAAGGATTGCAATTGTTAGTAACAATTTAGTAGTAAGGGATACAATATTGACTACTAGAAAACAGGTTAGTAATATATTTATACAATTTGGGGAGGAGAAGATTATCATGGGGTTGGTGGTTTCTTAGAGGAGGGGAAATAAATGTGAAGAATTAGTTTAGGGTGATGCATATGTAATTGACTTGTAAAGAAACTAAAGTAACAGTAGCATTCTATAAGTTTGGAAAGAGATTTAGGGTACATATACAATGTTTGGGTATGAATATAGTCATTAGCAACAGCCTGTAGGATATCCACAAAGAAGTCTCTAATATGAAGTTGCATGGGTCATAAATTCCCGAAAAAAAAAATTGAGAAAGGAATATTACTTTGAAAGTAGATCAAAATGTAGTGTGTTAACAAAGATAAAGTTATGAATGAGATGAATCTGTTTAGATAAATGAAAAATCACATCCAAGGGCTAATTAAAAGAAGTCTCAGTAGAGACTGGGAAGTAGTATTCAAAAATTGAGAGGTGGAAGCACAGGCAGCCAGGGGAATCTGGGAGTGGTAGCTGCTGCTGAGGCAGCTGTGACTGGCATTGACTGCCCAAACCAGCTCTTCAAGGGGCCGGCAAAGAAGTACAAGAAGAGGCTTTGGAAAAAAACAGCCTCCCATAATGGCAAAGAAGTACAAGAAGAGGCTTTGGAAGTTTGATGGTGGAAAATAGCCTCCCATAATGACTAAAGAATCTGGAACGACTGCAGGAACAAACCAGGAATCCTGAAAGGACCCACAGACCCTCTGAAGAAAGCAGACTCCTCCTGCAGGACCCAAGAGACACCCAAAATATGCGGAGCAGCAAGACCTGCCCAAGGAACGTCTGAGCTCAGATGTGCCTAGTCCTGCCCCCACCTGATGGTCCTTCCCTACTCACCCTGGTAACTGAAGACAAACAGCATATACTCTTGGGAGTTTAGGGACCTGCCCACCACCCGTTCCTCTCTATACTACCACAGTCGATGCTCTCTGGAAAGTGCCACCGCCTAGCAGGAGGCCAACTGGCACAAAAATAGAACATTAAGCCACCAAAGCTAAGAACCCTCACAGAGTCCATTTCACCCCCTTGCCACCTCTACCAGAACAGTTGCTGGCATCCTGAGATGGTTCACATCACAGGGCTCTGTGCAGACAGCCCTGGTACTTGGTAGACTTGCTGGGTGGCTAGACCAAGAAGAGAGATAACGATCACTGCAACTAGGATCTCAGGAAGCCACATCCATAGGAAAAGGGGGAGAGTACTACATTAAGGGAATGCCCCTTGGAACAAAAGAATCTGAACAACAGCCTTCAGCCTTAGACCTTCCCTCTGACAGAGCCTAACCAAATGAGAAGAAACCAAAAAACCAACTCGAGTAATATAACAAAACAAGGCTCTTTAACAATCCCCCCAAAATCACAGTAACTCACCAGCAGTGGATCCAAACCAAGAAGAAATCCCTGATTTACCTGAAAAAGAATTCAGGAGGTTATTTATTAAGTTAATCAGGGAGACACAAGAGAAAGGCGAAGCCCAATGCAAGGAAATCTAAGAAAACAATACAAGAAGTGAAGAGAGAAAGATTTAAGGAAATAGATAGCATAAAGAAAAAACAATCAAAACTTCAGGAAACACTGGACACACTTATAGAAATGCAAAATGCTCTGGAAAGTCTCAGCAATCAAATTGAACAAGTAGAATAAAGAAATTCAGGGTTAGAAGACAAGGTCTTCAAATTAACCCAATCCAATAAAGACAAAGAAAAAAGAATACAAAAATATGAATAAAGTCTCCAAGAAGTCTGGGATTATGTTAAACAACAAACCTAAGAATAATTGGTGTTCCTGAGAAAGCAAAGAAATCTAAAAGTTTGGAAAACATTTGGGGGAATAATTGAGGAAAACTTCCTCAGCCTTGCTAGAGACCTAGATATCCAAATACAAGAAGCACAAATAACACCTTGGATATTTACCACAAAAAGATCATCACCTAGGCACATTGTCGTCAGGTTATCTGAAGTTAAGATGAAGAAAAGAATCTTAAGAGCGGTGAGAAAAAAGCACCAGGTAACCTATATAGGAAAATCTCTCAGACTAATAGCAGATTTCTCAGTAGAAACTCAACAAGCTAGAAGGGATCAGGCCCTGTCTTGAGCCTCCTCAAATGAAAAAATTATCCACAAAGAATTTTGTATACAGTGAAATTAAGCATTATATATGAAGGAAAAATACAGTCTTTTTTAGTTAAACAAATGCTGAGAGAATTTGCTACTACCAAGAAACCACTATAAGAACTGCTAAAAGGAGCTCTAAATCTTGAAACAAAGATTGGAAACATATTAAAACAGAAACCCTTTAAAGCATAAATCACACTGGACCTTTAAAACAAGAATACAATATAAAAAGCAAAACCAAAAACAGACAAACAAACAAACAAAAATGGTACACAGGCAGCAAATAGCAAGATGAATTCAGTGGTATCTCACATCCCAATACTGACATTGAATATAAATGGCCCAAATGCTCCACTTAAAAGATACAGAACTGCATAATGGCTAAGAACTCGCCAACCAACTGCTGCCTTCAGGAGACTCACCTAACACATAAGGACTCACAGAAACTTATTAAAGAGGTAGAGAAAGATATTTCATGCAAATGGACACCAAAAACGAGCAAGGGTAGCTATTTTTATATCAGACAAAACAAACTTTAAAGCAACAGCAGTTAAAAAATGTAAAGAGAAACATTATGTAATGGTAGAAGGTCTTGTCTGACAGAAAAATATCACAATCTTCAACTTATATGGACCTAACACTAGAGCTTTTAATTTATAAAACAATTACTAATAGACCGAAGAAATGAAATAGACAGCAACACAATAATAGTGGGGAACTGCAATACTCCACTAACTGCACTAGACAGGTCATTAAGACAGAAAGTCAACAAAGAAATAATGGGTTTAAACTATACCTTAGAACAAATGGACTTAACAGATATACATAGAACACTTCATCCAACAACCTCAGAATTCACATTCTATTCAACAGTGCATAGAACTTTCTACAAAATAGACTATATAATAGGCCATAAAATGAGCCACAATGGATTTAAGAAAATTGAAATTACATCAAGCACTCTCTGAGACCACAGTGGAATAAAACTGGAAATTTACTCCAAAGGGAACCTTCAAAACCATGCAAATACATGATTTTGCATATATTTATGTAAATTAAATAACCTGCTCCTGAATGAACATTGGGTCAAAAACAAAATCAAGATGGAAATTTAAAAAGTCTTCAAACTGAACCGCAATAATGACACAACCTGTCAAAACCTCTGGGATACAGCAAAAATGATGCTAAGAGGAAAGTTTATAGCCCTAAACAGCTACATCAGAAAGACTGAAAGAGCACAAACTGACACTCTAAGGTCATACTTCAGGGAACTAAAGAAACAAGAGCAAACCAAACATAAACCCCGAAGAAGAAAGGAAATAACCAAGATCAGAGCAGTACTAAAAGAAATTAAAACAAACAATACAAAAGATAAATGAAACATAAAGCTGGTTCTCTGAAAAGATAAATACAATTGATAGATCATTAGCAAGATTAACCAAGAAAAGAAGAGAGAAAATTCAAATAACCTCATTAAGACATGAAACAGGAGATATTACAATTGACACCACTGAAATACAAAAGATCATTCAAGGCTACTATGAACACCTTTACACACATAAACTAGAAAACCTAGAAGACATGGATAAATTCCTGGAAAAATACAATCCTCCTAGCTTAAATCAGGAAGAGGTAGGTACCCTGAACAGACCAATCAGAAGCAGCAAGATTGAAATGGTAACTTAAAAATTACCAACAAAAACAAAATCCAGGACCAGATGAATTTACAGCAGAATTCTACCACGCATTTAAAAAAGAATTAGTACCAATCCTTTTGGCATTATTCCACAAGAGAGAGAAAGAGAGAACCCTGCCTAATTCATTCTATGAAGCCAGTGTCACCCTAATTCCAAAACCAGGAAAGGATATAAAGAAAAAAGAAAACTACACACTGATATCTCTGATGAATATAGATCAGAAAATCCTTAACAAAATACTAGCTAACGAAATCCAACGATATATCCAAAAGATAATCCACCATGATCAAGTGGGTTTCACACCGGGGATGTATGGATGGATTAACATATGCAAGTCTATAAATGTGATACACCACTTAAACAGAATTAAAACCAAAAATCACATGATCATCTCAATAGATGCAGAAAAAGCATTCAACAAAATCCAGCATCCTTTATGATTAAAACTCTCAGCAATATCAGCATACAAGGGATATACCTCAATGCAATAAAAGACATCTATGACAAACTGAGAGCCAACATGATACTGAATGGGCAAAAGGTGAAAGCATTGCCTCTGAGAACTGGAACAAGAAAAGGATGTCAACTCTCACCACTCTTCTGCATAGTACTAAAAGTCCTACCCAGAGCAATCAGACAAGAGAAAGAAATAAAGGACATCCAAATTGGTAATCAGAAAGACAAACTTTCACTGTTTTCTGACAGTATAATTGTTTACCTAGAAAACCCTAAAGACTCCTCCAGAAAGCTCCCAGAACTGGTTAAAGAAGTCAGCAAAGTTTCTGGATACAAGAGTAATGTACACAAATCGGTAGCTCTTCTATAAACCAAGCATGACCAAGTGAAAAATCAAATTAAGAACTCAATCCCTTTTACAGTAGTTGAAAGAAAAAAAAAACTTAGGATTACACCTAACCAAGGACGCAAAAGACCTCTACAAAGAAAACTACCAAACATTGCTGAAAGAGATCATAGAAGACACCAACAAATGAAAACACATCTCATGCTCATGTATGGGTAGAATCAATATTGTGAAAATGACCATGCTGCCAAAAGCAATCTATAAATTCAATGCAATTGCCATCAAAATATCAACATCATTCTTCATAGAATTAGAAAAAACAATTCTAAAATTCATATGGAACCAAAAGAGAGTCTGCATAGCCAAAGCAAGACTAAGCACAAAGAAGAAATCTGGACGCATCACACTACCTGATTTCAAACTATACTATAAGGTCATAGTCACCAAAACAGCATGGTACTAGTATCAATATAGGCACATAGACCAATGGAACAAAACAGAGAACCTGGAAATAAACCCAAATACTTACAGCCAACTGAACTTTGACAAAGCAAACAAAAAATAAAGTACAGAAAGGACTCCCTTTTCAACAAATGGTGCTGAGATAATTGGCTAGCCACATGTGGGAGAATAAAACTAGATCCTCTTCTCTCGCCTTACACAAAAATCAACTTAAGATGGATTAAGTATTTAAATCTAAGAGATGAAACTATAAAAAATCTGGAAGACAACATTTAAAAAACTCTTCTAGACATTGACTCGGACAAGAATTTCATGACCAAAGACCCAAAAGCAAATGCAATAAAAACCATGATAAGTAGCTAGGACTTAATTAAACTAAAGAGCTTTTGCAGGGCAAAAGGAACAGTCAGCAGAGTAAACAGACAACCCACATAGTGGGAGAAAACCTTCACAATCTATACAACTGACAAAAAACTCATATCCAGAATTTACAATGATCAAACAAATCAGTAAGAAACCATAACAATGACTGAATTAACAACGTTCACAGCAACCTGGATGAGATTCTAAGTAAACTCAGGGTTGCAAAACTAAACATTTTATTTTCTCATTAATAGATGGGAGCTAGGCTATGAAGATACAAAGGCTGAATGATACAATGGACTTTGAGGACTTGGGGGAAAAATGGGAGGAGGGCAATAATAAAAGACTACAAATAAGATGCATTATATACTGCTCGGGTGATGGGTGCACCAGTATCTCACAAATCACCACTAAAGAACTTATTCATGTAACCAAACACCACCTGTACCCAAATAGCCTTTGAAAAAAGTAAAAAACAATTTGTATGTGAAAAAAAAAATTGAGAGGCAAACCAAGTTCAAAAACAAACAAACAAGAAATGTCCAATAGTGTTACTGGAGTTTAAATAACCTAACAGCTGATAAATGTTTATTGGATTTAGTCAAAAGAAAGGAAATAGTAATGTTCATCATAACAATTTTCTTGGAAAGTATCAGATTTACAGAGGATTGAGGAAACAAGAAATTATGGATATCAAAAATTGAAAGTTAAATCATTCAGAAAGTTTTCTATGAGTGTAAGGAAGAGGCAACGTAGTACTGCAGATGGTCAGGTAATCAAGTAAATTTTTCTGTGTTAGTGAGAGAAAATTAACTTCGTATAAATGAAGGAAGCTAGTGAATAGATAAGCTTTAAAAATAAATGAAACAGAATAATAATCACTCAATCATGGATCCAGAAAGTGAAAGATACTGTGAAGTATAAATGGAATGAGTGGCTATAAGGACTAGGAAAATTATCTATTTTGTTATATTATATCTATTCTTCCACAAGAAAAGATGTGAAAAGGATGAATTCAGACCCTAAATTTTTAGGATTCATATGAAGGTGTTAAGTCATTTTCCATCTGATCGTGTCTATTGCTGTAAGGAAGTGGAATCCTTTCAAAATGAAGGCATCTTGGTATGCATAGGATTTAGATGATAGTAACAATTGGAGTAGTCGCTTGTGAGAGAGAGAGAGAGATGATATAGGAAAACAGAAGAATGGCTGCATGAGGATGTAATGGGCATTAAAGGCATGTATGTCAACATTTAAAGTTTTGTTGGTTTTTCTAATAATGTCTAGCAAACTGAGTGTACGCACAGAGAAGGCCAAGGAGGGATGAATTCTTGATTGGGATGTAGCAGTTGGGTGTGATTAAAGCTTATTCTTAAACATACATTTTATGCATATATTAAAAGATACTAGCTGTAGTTGCTGTACTCAGTCCAGTTCTAAGAGAGAGTGTCACATTTTCACTTGTTGAGTAAGGGTCTCTACATGACTCAGTAAAATTTTTCTTAACTTCAATGCTTTACTCAGAACAGTTATTCTATAGCAGAACAGCTTTTAATGTTGTCTGGAGAAAAATAAATTGTCTAAACAAGTTGAGATAGTTAGCTTTGCCTGTTATATTCTCTGAACTCTGAAAGTCTGAATTGGTGATATGACATAAAGAACAGGAGTGAGCCAAATATATGAAGAAAAAGCACAAACAAAAATACTTACCCAAGAGAATATGAGCTATAGGAGAGGTAAAAATAAAGACAGTTTGAAGCGGAATCAAGTAATGATGGGTGATCGATAAACCACTGATCCTGGGGTCCAAAAAGGAAGACTTTCTTCCTAAAGCCACTCTAAACCATTAACAGTCCATGAAGTCAACTAATGTAAAATGCGTTTTTTTCTGTGAGGCCTGACTGTATAGTCTGAATTCTGGCTAGGTGGCTGAGATTTCTGTTTGCTTTATATATGAATCTTTATTACAAAATTCCATTACCAGGACAAAACTGAATGAGCCCCTATCTTATTTTATTTTATTTATTTATTTTATTGTAGAGAAAAGTTCTCACTATGTTGCCCAAGCTAGTCTTGAACCTCTGGGCTCAAAAGATCCACCCACCTCAGCCTCCCAAAATGCTGGGATTATAGCCAAGCCTCTATTTTTAAAAAAATAAAAATAGTTTTTCTTCCATTTCTCCTCTCCTCTTCAATTATTTGAATTTAAAAAGCCATAGGGTGCTTCCATTTTCACTGGGTGGGAATTGGAGTGTGGATTATGAACAGTGCTCATAATACTACAGGAAAAGTCAGACAAGCAGCAAGTTTGTGACTTGTATTGCTCCTATCAAAATACTGAGGCCATAGGGCAACTGACAGGTCAAAGAGTCAATGAGAGACAATCATGTACAAGAAATGACTGTACATGAGGACTGGATTTGTTGGAAAATGTAGTTAAAGATAAAATCTCTTAAGTCAGAAAACCTCTCCACACAAGTAAAGTAGAAGGAAAACAATTTTCTTATTGAATAAGCATTAGACTAGAATTAGATATTAATCACAGGCAATCTGCCAAGAGGTTGCAAAGACAGAAAAAAAATCTCAACTGTTTGTTAAATCAAGCAGATACAACTCATTATATATGTGTTCTCAAGACAAACAATAACTAATCCCCAAGTAAGGGGATTTGACAGCACCATTTGTCAGATGTAGTCCACCCTAAATTCATTTTTTAGTTGAAGTGATGACCTATGTTAGTTAATTAGCTTTACCGGAAAGAAAGAATAAACATTTCATATCTTTATGATGGCGGTAGTTTTGCAACTTGAGAGGGGCATGCGCTGAAGTTAGATTTCTCTCCTTCCACAGAAGTTAGGGGAAATGGACTTAATCTTCCTTGATAATTACATTTCAACAAGATGGTTCTCAGGTCCTTGAGAAAGACAATGCTGTATCACAAAGCTGACAAGAGGCTTATTGACCTTTTAAAAAGATTTATACACATTTCAAAAAGACACAGAGATAATTTAAAATTACAGGTTTTCTAAGGTAAATGCTCTAGGGAAATGGGAGAGAGGGTCTTTTGCCTTATTTTCAAGCTTTCTGTTTTAAAATTGTATTTCCCTTTACACTTTCCCGGGCAAGACACTGCTGAATTTAGCTAGAATGGTTTCTAAATTGGGGAGGCCAAGTGTTGGCTGACAAAAGAAGGTAGCCTTTAGGGTCCTCAAATATAGGGGGATTTTGTACCTCCTTGCAGGCTTTTTCTTCCCAAACTCCTCTGGCCACTTATCACCTGGATGTGTTCTGAGAAAGTCCCTTTCGTGGAACTGGCCATGGGGAGAGAAAAAGCAACCACATTAGCAGAGGCACAAAACTCCTCTCAAATCCCTTCCCCTATCATTCTTGTAAAACTAAACTCTTAATCTGTGGAAAAATGGCAATTAGCGTTATTGGGTTTAGGACAATGCTGAAATTTATTACAGATAGGGGGTAAAAAAAAGAAAAAGAAAACATTAACTCTCTACCTCTGTGGAAGGAGCAAAAAAATTCCAGAGCTCAGAACATCAGACAGAGGAAAAGTACTAAGAAGGCCATAATCCTGAGATCCAAGAACATGGTTCATACTCAAGACTAAGGCTGAATTAGAATAACAGAGAATACCACTGATGTCATCTAAGAAGTTTCCGAGTAATGTGCAATGCTATAGCCAAACCCTCTCAGAGTCTCAGCACGACAGAAAGACCTAAAGCTGAGGGTAGAATACACAATGGAAAGGACAACAACCTTCTGGTAAATCAGCCCCTATCATTAACACAGGAAATTACTATAGGACCTTAAACCTGAGAATAACCTTAACGACATCAAACTGCAAACCCAATCCAAATCTTATTTAAATCAGCTCAGCCCCTGTCTTAAATTCAAGTAAAGAAAAGGCATACCTGCTTCAAGGCATAAAATATATTTATTGCAATCTCTATTGCCCTGTACAAAATGCTTGGCTTCCTATAAAGCATTTACATGTATTAAAGGACAAAGAAAAGGATACATTCCTAAGTGACAAAGAAATCATCAGAACCAGACTCATGTTTGAAATAGATGTTGGAATTCTCAAACAGGTAATTTGAAATAACTATTAACTTATACGTTAAAGTGGGAAATGGGAAAGGGGGGCATGTACAAAATCAATTGGGTAATTTCAGGAGAGGTATGAAAACTATAATAAAAAATCAAATAGAAATGATAGAAATAAAAATACTCAGCAACAGACAGGGAAATATATATGTCAATGGGCTTATTTGGTAGATTTACACAGTTGACCAAGAATAAGTGAGCACGGAAACAGGTCAGTAGAATTTGACTGCATTTAAAAACAAAGGGAAAATAGAGTGAATAAAAAAGTAGAACATCCGAAACCAAGGGAATAACACAAATCATCTGATTTATGTGTAATTTTAATCTCAGAAGGAAAAGGAAAAAAATGAGGTTGAGGACATATTTTAAAAAAACAATGACTTAAAATATTTCCAAATTACTGACAGTGGTCCTAAGCAGCTCAGAGAACACTTAACAGAGCAAATCACAATTAATCAATCAACCAGTCAATCAGATGGAAGGATAGATTAAATCCATACCTAACTTTATCATATTCAAACTGCTAAAAACCAAATAAAGAGTTTAGGAATTACTATTAAATTTTTTTCTCAGTTCATCTTTTCCTTTTCTTTTTAAAATGATACTTTCTTTTACATCTGAAGGAAACCTTAGTGTTAAATACTATGGAGAAGTTTAGCTATGGGTGTTCTTTCTTGAGAATAATTGTGCTAAATTTGAATTTTGGAAATGCTTGCCTCATTACATTTAACAGAGTTCCAAATGGTAGACTCCATATTTAGTTTTGAATGATCTGACAGTGAAAGTGGTTAGAATGCAGTGCAACAGCAACACATACCCAACTTTATATTACTAGACTAACCAATAGAAATTCTAAACTTAGTTCTGGCTTCCTAGATGAGAATGACTTCTAGGTTTGCACTTCTCTTCTCTATTCCACAAAGTAAACAGAGAAAACAATAATAGAGAGGAGAAATATTCATGAGTTTTAATGAGGACCAGAACTACTTTCCACTTAGATTAGATCATAGGTGATATATCTAAACTAGATTTGGTGGGATTAATTAATAATAACTGCTTTTTCTTGCTACTTTTTAATAATGTAAGTCAAATCCTCCTTAGTAGCTAACTAGTATAAATTATTTATCAAATGTTAGAAATTCAAATACAATCTGTATTTCTTTTTTGAAGCCTTCATTAAAATGATCACATGAGAAAATTCTTAGGCTCTTGTTAACAAATATGGAAAATTTCTTTCTAACAAAAATTCCGTTATTATAAATATCAGATACTTGAGCAATTATTAAGGTGTTTGTATGATAGTCATGCACTAATAGAACATAAATATTTGCCATGTTGTTACTGATTGAAAAATTGTTCACTTTGTAAGAGAATTTAAATTAAAGACCTATTTTATGCTTACACAACAACAATTGCTTATGTTTTATTGCAATTTAAAATTCAAGTAATTGAAAAGAAATCACTGATTATCTACAGTCATGCATTCCTAAACAACTAAAATTCATTCTGAGAAATACATTGTTTAGGTGATACATGCAAACATCTTACAGTGTACTTACATAACCTAGATGGTATAGCCTACAACAAACATGGTGTTCAATCTTCTGGCTTCCATGGGCTACACTGGAAGAAGTTGGGCCACACATAAAATACACTAACACTGACTATAGCTGATGAGCTAAAAATAATAATAATAATAATAAAATGTTTCCCCAGAAAACTCATAATGTTTTAAGAAAGTTTACGAATTTATGTTGGGCTGGAATCACAGCCACGGGCCATGGGTTTGACAAGCTTGAATTGCTTATAGGATACAAGCCTGTACAGCCTGTCACTGTACTAAATACTGTAGGCAATTGGAACACAAGGGTAAGCATTTGTTTATCTAAACATATCTCAACATAGAAAGAGCAGTAAAAATATGGTATTAAAATCTCATGGGATCACTATCATGTCTGTGGTCCATTGTTAGCCAAAACTACTTTATGGGCCACATGAGTAATTACATGAGGAGTCTTTAAATAAAGTCATACTGAGGTAAAAAGAGTGGAATGAGGGTTATCAGAGGCTGGTGGAGAGGTGGTAGCAGGGAAACGAGATACCAAAGTGTAGAAAGTTTCAGTTAGGCAGGAGAAATCAGTTCTGGTGATCTATTACACAGTATGGTAACCATAATTAATAATAATGTATCATATATTTCAAAAGAACTAAAAGAGAGCATTTTAACTGTTCTTACTACAAAGAATTTATAAATATTTGAGGTGATGTGTATATTAGTTAATTTGGTTTGATCATTCTATGATGTCTACATGTAAGGAAATGTCACATCATACTTCATAATTTATACAACTATTATTTCTCAACTAAAAATATGTAGAGAGCCGGAGAGATGGCACTTTGAAAATAACTTGACTTGCCTTTCATAGATTTGAAGATAAGAGGGGCAGGGAATACAGGCATTCTCTAGAAGCTAAAAAAGTCAAGAAAATATTTTTTTCCTCAGAAACTCCAGAAAGAAATGCGGTTCTTTTAACACCTTGATTTTAGCCCAGTGAGAGTTGTGTGTCTAAACTTCTGATTTATAGATCTATAAGATAATACTTGGGATTGTTTTAAGCTACTTAATTTGTGGTAATTGGTAACAGTAGTCCTAGGAAACTAATACATGAGTCAATGCCTAGGAGTGGGTTTGCTGGGTCACATGATAAGTGTGTGTTTAATTTTATAAGAAAAACTGCCAAACTGTTAAAAATAACATAAATAATTCTTTTGTTACACAGGTAAGAAAAAGGACTAAGAGAGAAAAGGTATATGGTCAGGGTGGTAGTCAATGAATAGTAATGGTAAGGCTGTGTGTGTGGGGATGTAGATGTCTGTGTAACAAATCTATGGTTAAAAAAACATTTTTGAAGTTTATAGTTTATTGAGTTTGTAGTTTGTTTCTGTGTCTTGGGAATGTGAATTAAACTTTCTGCTCTTGTTTTATTTGTTTTTAGAAGTAAAACATAGGATATTAGCAACATAGTGATGGAAATAAAAGCAGAGTATGAAGTAGAAACAAACCCTGTATATTTTTAGCCTGATGCATTTACATGGCACTGAAACTTGAAATGTACTACACAGTAAAGCAAATTAATGAGTTCAAATTTCTATTTTACTTACAATGAGAAAACCTAGGATATCACTTAACAATGAGGTCAGTCAAGCTATTTGTATTTAAACTGCATGTTTACATAAGTTAGATAAATAGAAAAACTGGAGCTAAATTTCATCATTATAAAGGGCAGGAATCAGAGTCATTTTTTAAAATGTTTATCAAAATGGGATAGTACATAGCAATAAATATGTTTTGAAATAAAAATCATGTTCCAGGCCAATGTATTTTCAAATACGAATTTAAATACAAGTTGCCTTGGATTTAGATTTCCATTCTTGTAAACATCATGGCAGCAGCATTGTTAGAATTCAGGCACCAATGATTCAATCATGTTATTTGCTTGACTGCACTCATTTGCCATAAGTTGTGTTATCAGTGTCATTCCCAGGAATCTGTTTTCCTTTTCAATGTATCATCTTTTAAAAACTGAGAGAATTCTTTGGAAGATAAATGTGAGTGAGTACTGGAGCATTTTGTTTATGTTAGTTTACCCACTCTGCCTTTGATTTCTTTTGGTCTTTATAATGCCTTATTTTTAAAATTCTTAAACTGTTATTTTGAAACTATTTGATAACATAGACTTTTTGAAGTTATTTTTCTTAAACATCAAGTAATTTTTATATAATACACTTAGATAAGCTAACAATACTTAAAATATCTTTCTCATTACTACCTTATAATTTATAATTACTAACTCAAGGCTAGTTATGTTTTAAAATACACAGTAGTCAATCTTCTGCAGAAAAAAAAATCTACCATAATCCACCACAGAGTATTACAAATAATTATTTTCTTACATTTGAATAGTATTAAATAAAATGAAACTAATATTTACCACTGAGCATAAGGAAATAATATATATTTAAGCTATGTAATATTTTCTTTCATGTACTTTGATAACTTGTACTATTCTAACTATAGAATAACACATGCTTATTATAAAATGTTTAAAAATTATATAACTCCAAGTTTTAAATTTTCAACCAAAAATTTAAATTATAGAAAAAGTCAAAATATCCATATATCAATATCTAGAAATTATTAATATTTTTATATATTTCTTTCCAAAAATATTTGTGCTTTCATGTAATTGCACATACATATTAATAATATACATTTGTATATATGAATGTATTTTTTTCATATAAATATATTTGACATCAAACAGTATATTTTATAGTTTATTTACCTATAGTTACCTATAATTATATTGATAGTATAATTATATCATTCTTACAAATGTAGTACCAATGATATACTATTCTATCATATGAATAATATTTTGACCTTTTTGCCATTTTGTTCATTTTAAAATATTTTTTCTACTTGGAAAATAATGTTTATCATATTTTTAAAAAATTATGCATTAAGAACATTAGCATGTACATATATCAGATTATTTACATGTAATTCATTTGTATCTTGATTGCTTTAAGATATTTTATATCCTGAAAATATTTAATGTTTTCATGTACCTAACATTCAATATTTAGACATGCTACTTTCTATCATTTCAGATATTTCTTATTGCTATGTAAGCAGCTCTCGTTCTTTTGAACAATTCAGTTTCTGCGAAGTCTTTTCATAGCATCTGGTAGAAGGAATACTGTTCCTTCCCCTGCAGAGATAGGAACTGTAGTCTTTCCTGTTCAGGACTACTGGAACTACTTTACATTTTGCCATAGCGCTCAGAGGCTCTAGCTTCTTTGTAGATAAGGATTTTTTTTAAAGGCATGCATGTTTCTTCAATCTTGGAGGGCCTAGTTACATAAACACTATCTTAGTAAACTTCTTTGCTGGCATCCACGGGATGAAGCTCTTGCTTTACCAAAAATTGTTTAATGTCTTGTATTATACAAGAAATCTCTTCTTCCATGATAAAAGTGAAAGATGCACTCCGGATGCTACAATATTTTACTATATGCTGTATCACATTTTCTTATTAAGTTATCAATTCTCAAATCCTACCTATCACTTTTCTTCCCTAGTCAGGAGACCATAGAGAGGCAATCTGTGTAGTGGAGAAAGGGATTGAGTAGAGAGTTATTTGTTTGAAATAATTGCTATTGCTTGTACTTTAATTATCACAGTAACTATAGAGTATACCTATGTTAATCTGAAGAGGAAATTATCACTTATAACTCCTATGCAATGGTTGATAGATGATCTCTCTAATGGTCAATTTTGGACATGAGCCTATATTTGTCTAACAGTAAATTAAACTTGCTTTTTGTTTTAAGACACCTGGCTACTTCTTAAAAATATGGTATTTGTATTTTTTTTGGATTTGGAAATCCTGGTTCCAAGTGCTGGCACTGTTTTATGTGTGAGATGACTTATTCCAAGTTATTTAACTTCTCTAAGGCACAAAATCTTTGGCTGTAATAAGTTCCTTAAAATGATTATTTTTACAACATTGAACAAAATTGCTGGGAGGCTCCAATTTAATGATCTAGAAGTGTTTTGTAAACAGTAAAGTGCTATACAAAAATAACATATTGCTAATACACGTGGCCCTGCTTAAACTATCTATATGACATTGAAGAGGTTTTATCTCATCACAGTGTCATTTTTCTGTTGGAAAAAAAAAAAAAGTCATGCTTAGACTGAAATGTCTAAGATTCTGTCTAATATTGTACCTTGAAATATTTCCATTCATTCTAACAAAAGCCAAATGAATATGTGCTTACTGTGCTTACCACTTGTCTGTCATGCAGGAACCATCTTAACTTATATGAACAAATTAAGCTTCTGCTTAAAGTGACTCTGTAAATCAATGTTTGGGTTAATTTATTTTCATTTAGCATCATCACATTGGATGTTGAACATTCTATATTCTAGAAGAATACATTTGCATAGCTATGATACAATATTTAACACTTTACACAAGTAATATTTTTATATATGATAAAATAGAATTTTATTCAACAGACATGGAAACTTGTAAGATTTACGTGGATATGACTGCTACATAGTTATTTGTCAATTTGTATAAGCTATGATGGGTTTCTTCTCCTAAATATGTGACTGCTTGAGTGAAGCTTTTGAGTGCAAAGACCTTTGAGGAATGTAGTAAATTAAGAAACAGTATAAATGTTTTGGAAGACACTTTAATAAAATTAAATAGCTGATAATGGCAGAAAGTATCTTTCATATTCATTAGATATTTCAAGGCAAAAATTAACTTTCTCTATATTCTTATTTATTCATCTTTGTATATCTATAAAATAAAGATTGTGCTGAGATACAATGTTATCTGCAGTGCTTAGAAAGAGATGAATCAATATTCATGTCTCTTTCAAAGTTATATTTTTAAATGTTGCATTTTAATTCAAGTTAAATAATATGTAATTTTGTAGAATAAATTCAAGTAAATTGTGATTCCTTTCTTTTACTGCTCACTCTAGTTTTAAACATTCCAATTCAAGCTATTTCTATTAATGAACTTTCAAGATAATCCTGAGTGTGGGAAGAAAGGTTCTAAGATGACAGCATTAGATTTCATGTGTTTTATCTATTGTATCAAATAGTTAATGGATCTCTCAGCTAAAAAAAGACCAAATAACTATGAAACATTACTTTGAATCCTTATTTTCTTACATATTCATTTTTAATTCATAAAAGTTATAGATGTTTAATGTGTACAACATGTTCTAAGATGTGTATACATTGTGGAATGGCTAAGTTGAGCTAATTAATGCATTACCTCACATAATTATGTTTTGGTGGTAAGGACATCTAAAATGTACTCACTTAGTGGCTGTACTAATTTAAATTCCCACCAACAGTGTGGAAGGGTTCTCTGCATATCTTTTCCAGCATTCATTATTGCCTGTCTTTTGGTGAAAGCCATTTTAACTGGGGTGTAATGATACCTCAGTGTAGCTTTGATTTGCATTTTTCTGATGATTAGAGATATTGAGGTTATTTTTCATATACCTGTTGGCCATTTGTGTGGTTTCTTTTAGAAATGGTTACTCAGATTGTCTGCCCAGTTTAAAAGCTGATTATTTAGGTTATTTGTGTTGTGGTGTTGTTTAAGCTTTTTATATCTTCTGGTTATAAATTCCATGTCAGATGGAGAGTTTTCTTTTCTCCCACTTTAGTGGTTGCCTTTTAACATCGTTGATTGTTTCCTTTGCTGTGTAGAAGCTTTTTAGATTGATATGACCTCACTTGTCCATTTTTACTTTGGTTAACTGGGCTGTTGAGTTCTTACTCAAATCTTCCATATGATTCAGCAATCCCACTGCTGGATGTATATCCAAAAGAAAGGAAATAAGTATATCAAAAAGATATCTGCACCACTGTGTATATTGCAGCACTATTCATTATAGCCAAGATATGGAATCAACGTAAGTGTCCATAAATGGAATCAATGGTTAAAGAAATATATATACACAATGGAATATTAGTCAACCATAGAAAAAAATGAAATTCTGTCATCTTAACCAACATAGATGGAATTGGAGGACATTATGTTAAACCAAATAATCCAGGCACAGAAAGATAATTACTGAATGTTCTGACTTGTATGTAGAAGCTACAAAAAAACCTAATCTCCTGGAGATGGAGAGTAGAAACATGATTACTAGAGGCTGAGAAAGATTATGTCTAGGGAGGCATAAAGAGGGTTTGGTTAATGGGTACATAAATACAGTTAAATAGAAGGAATGAGATTTAGTGCTCTGTAGCACAATAGGGTGACTACAGTTAACAACAATTTTTTGTGTATTTTAAAATAACTAGAAGAGTAGAATTGTAATGTTCTTAACACAAATAAATGATAAATGCTTAAAGTGATAAATATCCCATTACCCTGATTTGATTATTACACATTATAAGCTTGTATCCAAATTTCACATATACCCCATAAATATGTATAACCATTATATATCTATAAAAACTAAACATTGAGAATATTTAATCATACAGCAATTTTTAAGATTACAATAAATTATTAACTATAATGACTATATTGTACAATAGATCTCTTGAACTTATTCTGTCTTTTTTCTCCTAGTTACTATTACCTATTAATGTTCCTGTTATGTGATTTCTAGTTTTAAAAATGTTTTGGTAATATTGTTAATTCTAATTCTAAATAAAGGTAATTCTAATGTTTACCTTCATATCAGTATATAAATGCATCTGTTTTTATTTTAAAATATTTTCTCCTTCTTTTTTCCAAGGTAACCCTTTATTATCTGGTGTGTTTGTTTTAAATAACATACTTTTAATTTTCTTGTTATGTATACCACCCAGTAACAGTCATTTTATTCTTTCTATTTTTCTGTTCCTTTTCCCATATTTTTTTTACATATTCTATTTTCAGAACTGAAAATATTTATAGGTTATTCCTCTATTATAACTCTATCCTTGCTTCAATCTTAATTCCATGACTAAATAAATTAAATTCTCACCTTCTGCCTTTTTGCCAAAAATTTCCCAGTCACTTCTTGGTTACATGAAACTCATACTGTAGCAGAGGTATCAACAAACCATACATCTTTTGTTGTTTTTCTTGTTGTTTTTGCACAGCCCACAAACTAAGATTTTCAAAAAAATTTTAGAGAATTGTTTTTAAAACATGTAAGAAGAAGATGAGAAGAAGGCTAAAAAAGAGGAGGAGAAGATGGAAGAGGTGGAGGAAGAGAAAGGAGAGGAGAAGGGACTTTATATGGGCCAAAGCCTACAATGTTTATTATCTAACCTTTTACAAAAACAGTTTTCTGACCCCTGCTTTAGTAGATTTTTCAGAAAAGACATGTGCATACAGTATTCCCTGAGTTCTCGAATATTTATAAAATTGTTACAGTCTTGTTACTGAAGGCTAGTGATGGTATAGTATTGTAAATTGTCATAAGTGATAAGAAAAATGAATACAAACCTGGAAAGAAGAGTATAAAAAGGGAGAGTAGAGATTTTAAATAGTTAGGAAACCCTCACTGAAAATGTGGTTTTAAACTAAGATATGCATAAAGTGAGAAAATGGCCACGTGGAAGTCTAAAAGAAGAGCATGCCAGGTTGCTGGCACACAGGAGTAGAAGCTTTAAGGTGGAAGCGTGGATGTCACTGTCAAGGACTAGCAGATACCAGTATTGCTGGAGCAAAGAGAGCCAGAGGTGAATAGAAATAGATAAGGTGAGAAAAGTCATGTGGAACCAGATCAAGCAGGAATAAATCCCTATGAATAGTTTTTATTTTGCTTCAAGTGAGACAAAAACCCATTAAGGAGAAGAGAGAGAATAATCTGAGTTCTGGTTTAGTAAGATCGCACTGTCTGCTATGCCGATATTAAACTACAGCAGACAGGGGCAAAAGCAAAGGGATAGACCAGAAAGCTAAGGCAATTATTCATTTGAGAAATATAGTACCTTAGATCTGAGTTTTGGCCATGGGAGTGATGTAAAGTAGTCACATTCTGAGTATAAACCACCAAATTTGCTGAATAACTAGAGTAATGAATGAGAAAAGAGTAAAGTCAAACAGAACACTAAGATTAAAAACTTGTGATTTGATGACTGGAGTTTTCAATAATTCAAAAGGAAAAGAACATAGAATACAATTTTGGGGGAGGAATATCAGGAGTTCAGGTTGGAGCTTGTTAAATTGAGTACCTACAATACATCTATATTCATGTGTACATGTTCATACATGTTTATATACATGAATATATGGATGTGAAGTTTAGGGCAGAATTTCTGGTTGAAAATATTAATTAAAGAGGTGTCAGTATATTGACAACATTTAAAACCATGAAATGGGATGAGATAACCTAGGCCGAGTGTCTAGAGAAGAGAAAAAAGTTCAATGTCAGAACTCCGAAACACTGTACCATTTCAAGTTCAGAAAGCTGAGGAAGTTGTAGCTGAAGAAGCTGCAAAAAAGTAACCAGAAATATTGGAGTAAAACCAGGAGAGAAAGATTAGAAGGAAAACTAACAATCTAAAATCTCTGTAGGAAATTCTTGGTTAGGGTACTAGATTTGTTTTTCAGATGGCTGGTTTTTCATAGGCAGAAAGGAAAGGGTGATGGAATAAGAAAAAATAAGGTGTTTCTTTAGTTACAAATGTTATTACATAGTACCATACCTGCATATACTCTAGCCTTTACTGCTTCAGGACTGTGGAGTTTACATTTCTATTCTGGGGAATTTATTTTATATTGGTAATTTCCCTGCTATTTCTTAGATTCACACTTACCTTCCTTCAATCCGTACGGCTAAGACTGGCAGTCTACAAACATTGTTCAGATTCTTTTATTGAGGTCTTGCTATTAACTTCTGCCTTCCAGAGATACTGGTCAAAAGTCAGAAGTTTGGGCAGTACAGAGATGCAGCTCCTGGCTTTTTCTGATACGGCAGCAGAAGTGACTCCAGACTCCAGCAATCCAGCCAGAGCCTTTTCTTTTTTCAGTGGTTTTAATAACAGAAAGGGAGCCACCTTTAGAAGTTCCCAAATCAATTTTAACAGCAGAATGGTAAGTACAGACTCATGAGCTTCATCTCAGGGATATTAGAAGCTTCTGAGCTTTGAGTATTTACCTTATTTTAAAATTTGCTCTCTGCTTCCATAAATGTGTAACCTATATACTATGTTGTATTCCTCAGGTATTATATTCTCTCTGAAACAGGTCTTGGATATATTCTTGAATCTTGGGACATATAACTTTATCCAGTATTATTATTTTTTATTTGTTTTTCTTTCATTTATTATATCCAGTATGGCAGAAAATATACTTGTTATATTCATGTAGGTACTATTAGCCCTTAGCACAGAGCCTGGAATGTATTAAGTAAATAAGCACTAACAGGTAAATAAAGTAATTAAATGATGCAATATACAAATAAAATGATGTATATTGGATGGCATTTTCACAAACACACAAGCACATGTGCACACTAATTTATCTTTCAGTAGGTTATAGACCTTTCCTTATATTGACCCATTAGAAAGGTGAAGTGTATGTCCCACTCTCTTGAATCTGGGCAAGCCTGTGACTATATCAACCAACAGAATAGAATGGAATAGAAATAGCACTGTATAATTTTGAATTTAGGTTATAAAAAGTCACACAAGTTTCTCCCTACTTCCTGGAATACTTTAGAGGTCTGAGCCCTTACATAAGAAATCTGTTTAATCTGAGGCTGCCCATACCATCAGGATGACTAAGTCACATGGCTATCCCTTATGTAGGTGCACTCCCTTGGACAACCTTGGCTGAATCCAGTTTTTGAGTCATTTCAGCTCACATATCAGACATGTGACAAAAGAATCATCTAGATGATTGGCAATTATTTGACTGTTAGTCACTTAGGTCTTCCCAATCAAGTCTTCAAATACTGTCATGTAGAAATAAGTTATCCCTTTGTTTCTTTCTGAACTTCTGATCTAGGGAATACAGAAGCATTGCAAATTTTTTTGTTTTCTTTTTAATGCCACTATTTTTTATAATGGTTGTTACATAGCAATGAATAACTGCTTAACTGAAACAAAATTTTTATCATTTTTAAATGAATCACTTTTAAATGACATTATTTTAAAAGGTGATATTTTAACCTTACACTTTTATGTAGACAATAATATTCCTGCAGATATTTTTCTAGAAACACTTAAAATACCTCTTACTCTCATCCCCCTTTTTTTCCCCATCTTTTGTAATATCTGTCATATGAACACCAAACCAATTTCTCATAATCCAGTACCTGGTCAGGGAATTCCTAAAGGCCCTAATTAGATACTAAGTTACGCATCTGTTTTGCTCTCCTGTTAATACCCCTATTTTAGTGGTAATTCCTGCTCAGCTTCTTTGTCTAGCTTTTACTCATTTACCTAACATGAAAAAACTAGGGTACCCCAAGGCTGAGTGTAATTTCACAATGGGAAAACTATAACCCCCATGAATTGCAAAATGATGAAAAATATAGTAAGTAAAGAAATATGAATCTTGTAAAGAATATCTCATTTATATCCATCTCAATCATCACACATTATGAAGTGTTCTCTTCCTCTTTAGGCAAATACCATAAACAATTATTACATTGTTTTATGTGTAAACTGTATATATTTATTTAAAATGTTATTATTATCAAGTATATGTGATTTTTATGTGTGAAAATTGTTCTGTTATTTAGTTTGTCATGAAATAAAGAATATTTTCTCACCAATATTAGTGAAAAAATATGAACTTTTTATTTGGAACCAAAATTTTCAAGATGAAATAAAGTAAATAACATAAGTTACTGAAGGCCAAGTATGTCTAAATCATTAACTCCATGTATATTCATGAGAAGTCAAACTCCTGGGCCAAAATGTGAAAATGTTAACGTGCAAGCTATACTTGGGCTCAGTGATTACATTAACTGAGTAATCTTATATCACAGTGGCCCTGTAATAATTCTGGACATAACATAATATTGTGGCTATCATATGACTTTGTGAGAATTCTAAAAGCCAGAATAAAATATTTGAATTTTATTTTATAGCCAACTGAGTGGTATTATTAGGTTAGAACATAGCTAAGATATTTTTTAAAGCTTGCTATGCTGTCTAAATTTAGCAGATATTGAGTATGAGTCAAACTTGACCATATTTTAATGTTTCTATTAAAACAAATTTTCCATAGTGTGTTTACTTTTTTCCTACTTTTATACTATGTATTGATTTTTTGTGTTATTTAATTAAATATAACTTACCAGTTGATCTGTTAATGTTTTAGAAAAAGGTTATCTCTATTCTTTATACTCGTGTTGTCTTCAGTTTTAGACTTCTAAATGAAATAGTAAATCTGAAACTTCAAAGGAAAAACTTTTTTCTCTTTTTCTCCCCCAAATGTAATTAAATAGTCTTATTTCAGCAGGGGCTGAAGTTAAATGTTCTTCCACACAATTGACAAAGCAAGCATGGTGCCTACTTTTCATTCCTTCAAAGAGTCTGCTAAATTACCCTTAGCATCTCTTTGTTTAACTACATTCCCATGTATCCTATAGAGTTTATTTTCAAGGAACATTTGACAAGAAGTATTCTTTAATGTTTTGCTTGCCTGCTCTTTTAGTAGCATCAATCTTGAACTCCCACTGCCCTACATATTGTATTTCTTCAGGCAAAGTGACATTTTCAACTAGTTCTCTTCTATAGTGAAATAATTCACGTAAGCAAAGACAGCATATAAAGCAACACACTAGGCAGTGATTAACCAACTATAAATTTACATACATTTGAGAGAAATATTTGTGAGATAAGAACAAATATATGTTTTAAGATATCTGGCAACTAAGATATGACATCTGAGACTGAATTTCTAATTAAAATTTATTAAAGTTGACGACCTCGTCTTTATTTGCAAAAGAGAGTGTATTTAGTGACTTCACAATTCACACCAGATAAATCTTTTAAAATATTTATTATAATATTATATGGGCAATAATCTTGAAAAGCAATATTTTCAGAATCATACCATCATGTGGAGTGCTTAAAATGGTTGATAGCATAGTAAGAGATGAGAGAACAGAAGCCAGTCAGAAAATTTAATTCAAACATGTTTTACGTTGCATATTGTACCTAAGGATCAGGAACAACATAATTGTCTCAAAATCAAGACTCAAGTTGAGATTTTTTGTGGCTTATCTAGTGATTTTTTTTGAGTGAAGAGCAGGAAATACAATCCAATATTTAGACTTTTACTTCTTTGCATGTTCCTTGATTCACCAAATAAAACTTTCTTAAATTAAGTAACTTTAAAGTACAGTATAAGGAAAATATTACTACAATTTAAAAACTTAATAACAGTCTAAGTAATGACAAATCACTGCCTATCATCTAATAATACAAGATACGAAAAATTTAACAGGAAAGTAGTTGAAATTAGTGGTCACTAGCAAATTTTAGTGACTCAAGCAAACAAAACAAACACATCTTAGTGACTCAAGCAAACACATATTTTTTTCCTTGTTTAGAGCACAAACTCAAGCACTCCAAGAAACACTTCTAGTTGACTCTTTTCCAACAGAGGTAGGAAGGCTCTGGCTCTTTCCATCATGTGATTTCACCATATGGAAGTTCTTTGCTTCCAACCACAAGTATGGAAGAATGAGAAGAACATTTTAGTGCTATGCCTGCAAGGAATAAACCTCATGATCACATTCCAATGCAAGCAGGTGAGGACATACAGTTTTCTAGTATATTCATAGAAAAAGTAGTGTTTTGAAATATGCACAATGATGGAACAAACTATGTAGATATATGCAGTTCAAAATTGGTAATAAAACTACTTTTGCAGAAATACTTTAAAGATACAAGGTATCTTTGAAGAATGGAACAGATATTTACTGTATAAGATATGGAAAGACCCTTTTCTTGTTCAGAAAGAGAATTGATGTGCCAAACAATTTATATTGGAGAGGAAAATGTAGTTAAATATGTGCATTAATAATATGAAGAGATTTGCCATGCAATAAAAATCAGTGAAGTTCAAATTGGTGCATTGATATAAAAATAATAGAAGCAGATAAAATATTTGTCTATGGATATTGTACTCTGAAGGGTCAGAAAAATCTAACTCGCATTAATAAATATAAAGACTTATCTACCCTGAAGGTAGCCATCATTTTCTCAGGAATGCTCTTCAAATGAAAATTGTTCTAGTTTGAACACTTACCAGCCTGGAAAAGGAAGAGGGCAAGAAGATAAAGAAAACAGTAATCTTCTAGATGCCTCCTAAGACTAACTGTATAGGGGCTGAAATTTTAACTGATGAGAAAAGGAAGTAAACATTTTGAACCAACCTCTATAATCTGGATACACTTAGGATCAGCCATGAGTAAGACTGTTGCAGTTTCAAAAGTGAAATCTTACAGATTTCTGATTTGAAATTTTTTTTTCTAATATATAACGTTTTAATGCTCTAAACTGCCCCCAGAGCATTGCTTTATTCTTTTATCCTTCTCCTTTTGGGACTCTAATACATGTGGGACAGATAATTTGATAATATTCCACAGCTTTGTAATACCCTGTTCTACTTTTTTTTGACCTTTGTTTTTTCTCATTGTTTTTCAGTTTGGGTAATTTTTATTGATCTTCAAGTTCACTTTTAAATGCTATGTCTTGTCAGCTGATAATACTGGTAAATATTTTTTTTCCTTACCATTTCCATTTGACTTCTATTTATAGTTTCTATACCTCTACTAAAATTTTCCATCTATTCATGCATGCTGTCTACCTTTTCCACTAGACATTTTAATGTATTAGTCATAAATATTTCAAAGATCTTTTCTGAGTGTTCAAATATCAGGATCATCTCTGAGTCTTATTATGTTGATTTATTAATAACTGATAAGGTTTTCTCTTTATTTCTCTGTTTTGTGTGACATATATGGAAATGATATGTCCACTCCATGTATAAATAGAATTTACTTATTCTCTACTGTTCAGAATGACAGACATTATTTTATAGAACAGTAGAGAATTGTGGTAAATTCTATTTATACATGGAAATGGACATGCCATTCCTCTTGAGAACCATTACTGTGAAGTATTTGAGTCAATTTCGTCAGAAGCTGAACTGGGTTTGAGTTATGTTGTTAACATTACTTCCGTGATCCACAGTTTTCAAATTCCTCCATCACTTGGCTACTATTACCTTATGGCTATTTTCGCGTCTGTGATGTGGTAGTTTTTCTTAGTGTTTTAGCTCCATCCTCAACATTCAATCTGTGACACTGGCACTGCACACATAGATTTGCTTCCTGTTTTTGACTACTTCTCTAGCATATTGCTCGGTGTGCAGCTCACTATTATGCTCCGGAGCAGGAGGACTCAGTCCTACAAGTTCAGCTAGGCTTTTTGAGACTAGACCTGAACTTTAAGATTTCTCAGTGTTTCTACAATTCTCTATATCTCCATGGAAGCCAAATTATGCCTTGTATCTTTGGTCATTCCTGAGAAGAGAATTTCCTGCTACTCGCCAGTGGTAGCACGAGATCCTTAACTTTGGGAAATAATCCTTAAGAATATTTTGTGTCTCTTTCACAGTGGCATTTGGCTTTTGCTTCTATTATTTTCTTTAGAAACAATGCATCTTTCTCTCTACCCTAAGGGTAAGATTTTTCTAGTCTCTTTGATTCAGATAGAATTTTTTTTTTCCTGCCCTGAACAGTCTTTCTTGAAAGTATCTGATGGAGACCCGCTGGAAAGGAAACTTGCAAATTTCCCTTAGGTCTGGGACTCCTATTTATTCAAAATGATATGCTAGTCTATAATCAACCCTTAATTCACTAAAATTATATCATATTTATTCTTATATGCTCATATAGTAGTCCCTACTTCCTCTTATGCTATTCAGAAGTGAATTTATATGCTTTGTTTCTTTTCGAAGGTGCTTGTCACCCTTTAGAATTCATATTTATCTTATAACCTGAGCTTTGCAAGTTACTCCATAGACATTTTAATTTTTCGGAAGATTAGGCTTCTACTTGTTTGAGAACAAAGTTCCCACATGACTAGAAGTCAGACTGTATTATTCCACATCAAGCATTTTAGGGTCATTGCAAAACAGTATGGTTTTCTTTAAACTCTTCTTTTTCTCTTTTAGAGACCCTGAAGACAGACTAAGAAAGCAAAGACAAAAAGGACTTTCTCCCCCGACTGCTTCAGGGAGAATCGATTTCAATAAGGGATGGAAAAATGTAGCATTTGATTTGATTTAAAGCAGAGCCTGAGGGAACTAAATTCAAGCCTGGTTTGAAGCCTCAAGTGGTAAGGATTTATAGAGGAATCAGGAAGGTTATGAACACGCATACATGCTCTGAGAAAGTAAGCAGATTGTTTTAAAGTTTATCAGCCAATATCATACTAATATTGGTCAAATGCTAAACAAAAACACAGCAGGAAATTATATAGTTCATTGCACAAGAGATCTCTTAAATCTGAGAAGAATTAAGTTTTTTATTAATTTAATTTGGAAGATGATCCTAAAGCTTCCTGAATTTAATGAGATTAATAAAATAAGTCAGTGCCTAGAGGTAGGGGCAGGAAGGAGTCAAATATTTCTGCCTAACATTTCTATTAAATGCTTAGCATTTCTGTTCCTATTAAGCCTTGTTACAGTTTAATGTCTATTATATGTATGCACTTATTGTAATAGTATTAAATTAGAAAAACATTTGCTAAATTACTGACTTCAGTGAAGAGCACAGTTCTTATAGAAAAAAAAAAAAAGTCTGTATTTCTCATGCAGTCAACATAGTTGCCAGGACAAACAAAAACAAAAAAAGCAAAAAATTATTAACGCAAGACTTTTTGACACTACACCTCCTGTCCTCATTAGTGTTCTAAAATGTTAATGGAATCTTCAAGGTACAGAACTTAGGCTTTCCCATTCTCATCTATAGGAGTCAAATAAAATGTTACCATAGGAGGAAAAGGAGAGTAGCTATTCTGAGGTGGTAGTGGCAGGTCAGTGAAGAATACCAAATAGAGGGGGGTGTACAATCATTCCAGTATGACCTGATATCAGGCTTCCAGCAGTTAGCCAAGGTCCAGGCAACTGGAGGTTACTCAGGCACATGCTCTGCTACAGACTCATACATGGGGGATTGTCATGTCTTATCATTCTCTTGTTCACCTTCATGCAGGAAAAGTTTGTTTAGTTTTACTATATGTTCATTTTAGTAGAGCTTGGGAAATTTAAAATTTAGATTTTAAAAAGACATTCTCTAGCATCAATTTGAAACACAGCTATATCTATCTTTAATGACCAAGGAAAGATTATTTTGGGGTGGGTATGAAAAACCAGTAAGTGAAAAATCACTAAAAGAACCAGACTGTAAAAATTCTAGAAAGGTTGAAAAACTGCTGTTTCCTAAATATAATGACTCTCATATATGTTTAAAGGCTGTGTGCCATATATGTGTTTTAGCAGGAGGTAATAATTTAATCTTTCTTATTTTTGTTTTTGTGATATCTGAAGCAAACTCAAAGAAAAGCAAAAAGAGCCCAGATCAGCAGCAGAAACAGTAAATTTAGCATCTCAATCAAAGTCACCATTTTCCCCTGAGAACATTTACAAATAATCAGCAAGTAAGTTTTTGGTTAATCTTTAGTTATGATGTGCTTTCTTTCAGTTTTTGAGTAAACTCATTGTGAGAGAATGCATTATAATATACCAGCAAACCTGAGGCAGCAAGAGGAAATTGAACAGCTATTGTTAAAACTTTGATTCTCAGAAATAAGAAGATCAAAAAGTAGAGATTTTAGAAATTGCTTTAGATTGCTAGAAATAATATATATGATAATGCCTTAGGTGTACTAAAATGAAAACATGTAAATCTTCCTTAGAAGAAACAAAAAGGTAAATTTCTTTTTGTTTTATTCTGTTTTGTTTTTCCCATGATGACATATAATTTGAAAAAAAAAATTTGTGGGTAGGACCAAATTGATAAGGTAAAACCCTGTTTGAGCAAAATAATAAAATGCTTTTCAGTCACTCTGTGCTATCAGTGGCTCTACTGTCTAACTGAAAATATAGAATTTATGGACAAAACTGTACCCACATGCTAATGGCAATGCAGAAAAGCACTGTGTCTTCTGAAAGAAGTAGGTGGGATATGGTTTGCCAAGCATTTGACGGTAGTAGGATATAGATAGAGAAAACATTTAGCAGGACTTATTAAAACAACTAAAGTATGTCATAATTGTTTTTCAAAAGAAATATTCTCCCTCAACTACATTGAGAAATAGTCTAAATTGATGCATTAAACATCATGTTTTTGCATCTGGTGCTTTCAACATTTAGATTCTTCATCAAGAGGTAAAATGAGAAGAATCTCACATTTGGATTCCCATCAATTCTACAAAAAGGTGAAAAATGCTTCTAAGCTGGTCAAAGTAGATGACAGAATACAGTGTCAGTGAAGAGAAAACTTGACTCTAGTGTTACATGGAAACTGGATAGTTCATTGAATTTGGCATTACTTCTACATTTATAGAGCATTGGTTTTTCGTGGTTCTTTTGTATGGTTTGGCTAAGCACATTCTAGCTTAAACACATTTGAAATAAAGCATGTAATGCTGTCATTCTTCAGCAGTAAACCTTACTTGGCATATGTGAGTGTGAAGCAGGTATTAGTGAAAATGCTTAGAAACCCATAGCCATGTGGAACAAGACAGAAATGCAGCTAGAGGAGCTTCAGTCTACAAGGAAAAGGTGATACTAGAAAAAAAGTGTGAAGTCTCTAATTCTATTATTGAAGGCATGGAGGTTGATGAAAATGAGGTAGGAAGAAAAAAGGAACTAAGCACTAGCAAGTCTTCTCCAAAGGGAAGTATTACTGTTGAAGAAGGAAACTTGCTAACAAGATGCTACAATCAGATGCCATTGTACATCTAAATGGATGCATAGCTTTCCCTTATTTGTAATATCATACTGTTTCTAAAATATAATAGCAAAAATTAGATTTCCCCTGAATCACACACATGGTCAGAAGTCATTTGAATTAGATGGTAAGTATTATCGAAACATCATATTGATTTGTGCAGATAAAACCATGCGGGCATTAATGTACAATGCTGAAATATAAAATATACATCAATTTGTTTGTATTTGTTTAAGCTTCTTATTCTGAAACAATTTTAGATTTTTGAAAATAGGTTCTAATATGATTCTTAGAATTGTTTTAACCAATGATACTGCAAGTAACTATACATTTTATAATAATGTTACTTTACAGAAGAAGGATTAAGATTCTATACTGGTAGTTTATTCACTGAGAACATTTGTGTTGATTTTATATGCACAAAAACTTGTCTAGGCTTTAGAAATAAAGGACATATTTTATTCCTTGGAATTCAGTCTTTTACTGAAAAAAAAATACCCCTTTTTCAAGGAAACGCATGTATATTAAAATAAGAACAAGGAAATATTAAAATAATTCATGTATGTATATATTTATTTATATTGGCATGATTTCTCTAAATGACTCTATAATCTTAGATTTGCTTTATTTGATTTGATTTAGTTGCATAATTGTCCTGAAAAAGGACCCATGATGAAGGTACCAAAATATATTTTGCTCTACTTAATTTTATGTTATTGGGAAAAGATAAGCTGTCACTGCCACAATTTTTCTGGAAGCTGGGGAAATGCCAAGTACAATAACACCAAAGCATCTCAGATTGTGCCATGTGTCTAGTCTTATTGATCAAACAATGATTAGATTATATTTAATATATCATGAAGGTGTTCTACCTGTGTTCTTGTCTTTCTCTTATTTTTTTCTTGCATATTTATTTCTTTAAGAACTCAAAGAGCTTGCTCAAAACCTCAGTAACTTTTATTCAATTTTATGTATCACTACAATGCCATATCACTGATTTTAGAGTCTTTGGAGCCATTGCTGACACAACTAGCATAGTTTGACACAACTAGTATAGTTTGACATTCTTCTGGGACTGTGACATACTTTATGGCACTATTATTCTTAAGATGTATAAATTAAATGATTTTGATAAATTAGTTTTCTGTACTACAAATGAATGTAGTTTGTATATCAAATACATTTTACATAGGTTTTGAAGGTAATTGGTTTAAACAGATTTATTCATAAAATACAATAACATTTTAAAATGTAAATGTGATTTGAGAGACAGCTTAACAGTTTTAAGTTCAACATTTGCACTTTTTTTTCTGAAGGAGTTAAAGGTCATTAAACAAGTTTTCTGGGCCAACTGATATCATTTAAAAAAATCATAAAATACGCAGTGGTAGTACGATTCAAAGTGTTAAAAGTGACGATAATGCTGTATTACATGAGCAGATGTATTTAAACACATGTCAACCTCCATAAAACCTTATGTTCAAAGCTTTATTGGGAAAAGCATCAAGGAAGAAAACGTAACCTTCAGCAATCTACCTGTTCCATTAGTGGTAGTAATTTGATTAGTATTATAAGTTATACAGAAGATAAAAATAAATGGACATTTTCTTTTTCTTGGAGATGCCTAAAGAAAGCTAGTACAGGCATGGGCTGTCCAGGTAAGGAGCCATGACATTTAAGCCTCATTAGCTTCTCAATAAATCTGCTTTTAACTGCTTTCACTTCCTCACCCAGAGGCTCTTCATAATCTGTAGCAATCTACTTCAGGATCAACCTACTGGACTGAATAGCTTTCAAGAAGCTTAACAGTAATTGACTTTTCCCAAAACCTTTGGTCACATGTTTGGTCTCTGTTTTATGTCTCAGTTCTTTCAATGTAATTTACTGCTCTTCCCTGATTTAAATACTGTCTTAACTTGACTTTTGTGGCTTCACACTCCAGGGTAATCTTTTTCTTACCTCATTGACTATTTTGTCGGAGTCCTTAGATGATTTCTTCTCTACCTAAACTCTTGTATTCGGTTCCCAGGGATTTATCCAATGCCACCCTTCCTTCCTCTTGTATAATTTCTTCCTCAGTTGTTCAGGCCAGTCACATGGCTGCAAATAAAACTTATATGATGATGACTCCTGAAATTTTGTCTTTATTGTTGAATATTTCTCTAAATTCCAGAGTGATACAACTAGGTACTTACATAGTACTCCTCATAATTATCTCAAACTTAATGTATTACAAAGTAATCTCTTGATAAATCACTCAAATATTTTTCTTTGTTAGTTTTCATCATGTCATTAAATGATATAAACATTTACCCAGATGCACAAGCTAAATTCCTAGAAAGTATGTTTATTTCTTTGTTTTTTCCCATAACCAATTCATGACAATTTCTGTTTGTCTCTTTTCTCAAAATATTTTCCCATAATGTCTAACTTTCTGTACCTTTCATACCATTTTCCTCCATAAATTCCTCTTTCTTTCCTCAGAAATATTATTATAATTTATTTTTAATTTTGCTTTAAGTTCTGGGATACATGTGCAGAACGTGCAAGCTTATTACATAGGTATACATGTGCCATGGTGGTTTGCTGCACCTATCTACCTGTCCTCTAGGTTTTAAGCTCTGCATACATTAGCAATTTTTCCTAATGCTCTGCCTCCCCTCGCCCCACCCCTCACCCCCTGATAGGCCCCATTGTGTGTTGTTCCCCTCTCTGTGTTCATGTGTTCTCATTGTTTAACTCTCATTTACGAGTGAGAATATAAGGTTTGTTTTTGTGTTCCTATGTTAGTTTGCTGAGGATGATGGCTTCCAGTTTCATCCATGTTCCTCTGAAAGGACATGATATCATTATTTTTTATGGCTGGATAGTATTCCATGGTACATATGTACCACATTTTCTATACCCAGTCTATCATTGATGAGCATTTGGGTTGGTTCCACGTCTTTGCTATTTTAAATAGTGCTGCAATAAATATACTTACGTAGGTGTCTCTATAGTAGAATGATTTATATTCCTTTGAGTATGTATCCAGTAATGGGATTGCTGAGTCAAATGATATTTCTGGTTCTAAATCCTTGAGGAATTGCCACACTTTCTTCCACAATGATTGAACTATTTTAAATTCCAACCAGTAGCGTGAAAGTGTTCCTACTTTTCCACAGCCTTACCAGCATCTATTGTTTCTTGGCTTATTAATAATTGCCATTCTGACTAGCACCAGTTGATATCTCATTGTGGTTTTGATTTCCAGTTCTCTAATGATCAATGATATTGAGCTTTTTTCCATATGTGTTGGCCACATAAATGTCTTCTTTTGAGACTTGTCTGTTCATATCGTTTGTCCACTTTTTGATGGGGTTGTTTGTTTTATTCTGGTAAATTTAAGTTTCTTGTAGATTCTGGATTTCAGACCTTTGTCAGACTGCAAAAAATTTCTCCCATTCTGTAAGTTGCCTGTTTGCTCTGATGATAGTTTCTTTTGTTGTGCAGAAGCTCTTTAACTTAATTAGATCCTGTTGGATATTTTCCTTTGATCAGAGGGAAGCTTTTTTTTTTTTTTTTTTTTTTGAAACAGGGTCTTGCTCTGTTGACCACGCAGGAGTTCAGTGGTGTGATCTCTGCTCACTGCAACCTTGACCTGCTAGGCTCAAGCAATCCTCCCACCTCAGCCTCCTGAGTAGCTGGGACCACAGGTATGCACTACCACATCTACTACTTTTTGTATTTTTCACAGAGAAGGGGTCTTATCATGCTGGCCAGGCTGGTCTTGAACTCCTGGCCTCAAGTGATCACCTGCCTTGGCCTCCCTTGATATGGTTTGGCTGTGTCCCCAACCAAATGTCATCTTGAATTGTAACTCCCATAATTCCCACATGTTGTGGGAGGAACCCAGTGGGAGGTAATTGAATCTTGGGGCAGATATTTCCTGAGCTATTCTCGTGATAGTAAATAAGTCTCACGAGATCTGAGAGTTTTAAAAAATGAGAATTTCACTGCACAAGCTCTCTGTCTACCTGCCGCCATCCAGGTAAGGTGTGACTTGCTCTTGCTTGCCTTCCACTATGATTGTGAGGCCTCCCCAGCCACATGGAACTGTAAGTCCGTTAAACCTATTTTTCTCATAAATTGCCCAGTTTCAGGTATGTCTTTATCAGCAGCATGAAAACCAATGAATACGCTCCTAAAGTGCTGGGATTACAGGTGAGAGCCACTATGCCAGCCATCAGGTCCATTTTTAAAATGATGAAATCCTTTGGGAAAATCACTGTAGTCTTTCTTTTTATCAGAGATTTCTGTTGGCCTTTTTGTTGGCAATCCATTTATGTCTGCATCCTTACAGTCTACTTTGCCTTTATTTCTATCATTGGATTCCTGCCTATCTTTTCTAGGCCATATATGATGAATGAAAGGAGAAATCAGAGAGTATGTGGATGGCTCCAGGAATTTTTTGTAGATCCAGAGCAGAGCTGGAATGATGATTCAAAGAACGCACACCACTGTCCCAGGCTTGAGCTCCTAGACATGAGAGCCCAAGCTCTCCATGTGATAAAACTATTCTCCTTGTGGGAAGAAAAAGAGAGAAAGAAATTTGGCCCCCGCTGGTACTAAAGTAGAAGGCGGGACTCAACTCTGGACCAGATTGAAGACTGGCTGAAACAGGGAAGAGGTGAAAACACCTCTCCATAAAACACACCCACCAGTGCCATGACAGTTTACTCATTCCATGGCAGTAACCTGGAATTTGCCACCTCTTTTCTATACATTTCTTACTAACCTGCCCTTTAATTTGCATGTAATTAAAAGTGGGTATAAATGTGACTGCAGAACTGTCCCTGAGCTGCTACTCCCTACACATTGTCTACAGGGTAGCCCTTGAATTCCTTCCTAGGGAAAGCCAAGAACCTTCCCAGGCAGAGCCCCAGTTTTGGGGCCCACCTGCCATGCAAAACCATATGCAGGAAACCACTCCAAGTAGACAGTAGACCATTAATAAGAAAGGCAAAACTATAAAGCTTTTAGTAGATGGTATCCACATGATCTCTGGGTAGGAAAATTTTTTTAATTGTAAAGTACACAACATAAAAATTGCAGCCCATATGATAACTTATACTTGCAACTCCAACACTGTGGGAGGCTGAGGTAGGAGGATTCCTTGAGGCCAGTAGTTCAACGATAGCCTGGCCAACAAAGGGAGACCCTTGTCTCTACAAACATTTAAAAAAAAATAACTGGCCAGGTGCGGTGGCTCACACCTGCAATCTCAACACTTTGGGAGGCTGAGGAGGGTGGATCACTTGAGGTCAGGAGTTCAAGACCAGCCTGGCCAACATGGTGAAACCCCACCTCTACTAAAAATACAAAATTTAGCTAGGTGCCGTGGTGGGTGCCTGTAATCCCAGCTGCTTGGGAGGCTGAGGCATGAGAATCTCTTGAACTTAGGAGATGGAGGTTGCAATGAGCTGAGATCATACCACTGCACTCCATCCTGGGTGACAGAGCAAGACTCTGTCTCTAAATAAATAAATATATTCTTCCTTACGATGAATTTTGATAGTTGATGAATTGTTAATTTAGAGTTAAATCTGGTTACAGCATGGTCTGTGGAGTAAAATGTCTCGGGTTCAGATGCTAGGTTCTTGGTTTTCTAGATATATAATCTTGGGCAAGGTATTTAATCTTTTTGAATTTATTTGCTTTTACATAAAATTGGGATAATAATATTCAGGCCAGTTGTGAGGATTAACTTATAAAGCATCTAGCACTCAAAAAATGTTTTCTAGCTGGGCATGGTGGCTGACACCTGTAATCCCTGCACTTTGGGAGGTCAAGGTGGGAGAATTGCCTGAGGCCAGAAATTGGATGCCAGCCTGGGCAACATAATGAGAGACCTATCTCTACATAAAATTTTTAAAAAGCAGATTAAGGGCTGGGCACAGTGGCTCACGCCTGTAATCTCAGCACTTTGGGAGGCCAAGGTGGGCAGATCACCAGAGGTCAGGAGTTCCAGACCAGCCTGGCCTACACTGTGAAACGCTGTCTCTACTAAAAATACAAAATTATTCAGGCATGGTAGCGCATGCCCATAATCCCAGCTACTCGGGAGGCTGAGGCAGGAGAATTGCTTGAACCTGGGAAGTGGAGGTTGCAGTGAGCCAAGATCACAGCATTGCACTCCAGTCTGGACAAGAGGAGTGAAACTCCGTCTCAAAAGAAAAAAAAAAAAAAATATATATATATATATATAATTCATTAAATAAATAAATAAAATAGAAAGCAGGTTAAGGTGAGAGGATAGTTGATGACTTTAGGCATTTGAGGCTGCAGTGAGCCGTGATCACCCCATTGCACTCCAGACTGGGAGACAGAGTGAGACTCTGACTTTTTTTCTTAAAAAAGGAAAAGTTATCTATTATTTTATGAAACTGTGCAAGTAATATATGTTAAATGAAGAACATCTTTACTTTCCAGCATTGTCGACAGTCCAAATGCTGCTAAGCTTGTGGAAGGGCAGGCAAGTTAAAAGGAAAGTACATGCTGCTAGGTAGCAAGTCATTAGGTAATTCTTTTTAAACAGCTTTTGAAACACTAAAGTTTGTATTGTAGTTTCCACATATGTTACTGAAAAAATAAATCATTAAGCATTTTGTCATTCACTGTGTAATTTAATGTCTATGTACAAAGTCCATGCAATATTTCAGAAGTTAATATAATTCCCTTTTATAACAAGTGATTCTGTGCATTTCTGCTCATTTTCTCTTTAAAATAAATGCCTTCAGTCCTTTATTATGAGCAGAATTATTTCAAATCTAGGGCAAGTAAGGAAATTTTAAAATTCTAAGATTTAATGGTTGTGGCTTAGATAATCTCAAATATAAAAATTACTCACCTAAGTATTAGTAGTAGGAGTCTGATACTAACTGCAAGGTCTTTTTTTTTTTTTTTTTTGAGGCAGAGTCTTGCTCTGTCATCAGGCTGGAGTGCAGTGGCACAATCTCGGCTCACTGCAACCTCTGCCTCCTGGGCTCAAGCAATTCTCCTGTCTCTGCCTCCCAAGTAGCTAGGACTACAGGCATGTCCCACCATGCCCAGCTAATTTTTGTATTTTTAGTAGAGATGGGTTTCACCATGTGGGCCAGGATGGTCTCCATCTCTCGACCTTGTGATCCACCCACCTCAGCCTCCCAAAGTGCTGGGATTACAGGTGTGAGTCACCGTGCCTGGCCGCAAGTTCTTATGTCTATATAATTTCAACTCCAACTTATTTATACATGTAATACTAATAAACATGTCATTTATTCCCTGTAATTCAGTGCCTTCAGCTATTAAGTAGGAAAATAATATTTACATTGGACTCTATCCACAGAAATTTTGTGAAGAAAAATTGAGCAACCTGTGAATACACTTTGAAATAAAGTAACAAATCCTACCTATCTTATGAGGAAAATATAAAGCTCAAATGAAATATAGTATATATAACAGGATTTTCTACAAACCACAATTCAGTGCTGTCATGGCATACCAACTGATAAACTGCTTTGCTAGTTTCCTAGGACTGAAGGTCACATTCCCTGGAGAATAGAATAATAGCTACAGTTTTAACTATTAGTACAGCAGTAAAACCACAAAAGATTTTCCTTGAATGCCACTCTGGATTTGATTCAATTTCTCAAAAGTCTTACATACTTAATTTACCTTTTTGTTTTTTGTGTTTTTGAGACAGAGTTTCACTCTTGTTGCCCGGGCTAGAGTGCAATGGTGCCATCTTGGCTCACTGCAGCCTCCGCCTCCCCGGTTCAAGCAATTCTCCTGCCTTAGCCTCTTGAACAGCTGGGATTACAGGAACATGCTACCATGCCCGGCTAATTTTTTGTTTTTAGTAGAGACAGGGTTTCGTTATGTTGGCCAGACTGGTCTGAAACTCCCGATCTCAGGTGATCTGCCTGCCTTGGCCTCCCAAAGTGCTGGATTACAGGCATAAGCCACCATGCCTAGCCCTTAGTTCACCTTTTTAAAAGTTCTTCAATTCATTTTGCTTCCCAATACTGCTAATGTAGTATTTCACGAATGCTGTCTTAATTCACTGGCTTGATATCTCTGAATTTTAACTACTTGATTCACCTACTATAATTTGAATTATTTTGCTCTGTCTTGTCAATTTAATATTCTAGTGTTTTAAGTATAAATGTTTCTCAAAGTGCCCTGGCATTTAGAGTTGAGAAGAGAAAAATGAGAAAAGATACTACTCTATTGAAATTTGTATTAGTAACTAGCTGACTTCCTCAGTTCCTCCTAAAACTCATTAACTATCATTGACATCATTCAAACAAATGAATCTGTGCTGCTCACCCTAAAGCACAACACGTGGATTTGCCTGTATGAAGCCACATGATCACAAATCGACATCTTCCCTGTGACCTTCAATTTGGTAATCTGGTGCTCCTATTTGAGATGACTTTTTTCAGTCCTTTTCTTTATTTTTTGAGGAGGAGTCTCGCTGTATTACCCAGGCTGGAGTGCAGTGGCACAATCTCTGCTCACTGTAATCTCTGCCTCCTGGGTTCAAGCAATTCTCCTGTCTCTGTCTCCTGAGTAACTGGGACTACAGGCACATGCCACAGTGCCCAGCAAATTTTTGTATTTTTAGTAGAGACAGGATTTCACCATATTGGTCAGACTGGTCTTGAACTCCTGACCTCAGGTGATCCACCCATTTTGGCCTCCCAAAGTGCTGGGATTACGGAAGTGAGCCACCGCACTCAACCAGTGGTTTATCTTAATGAATGATATATGTGTGTGTGAATAGTTCTTTATTATACTGTGGTATCTGAATTTTAGCTGCTCTGGAAGATGACTATCTCTTTTATGTGACTCTTTGAACTTCCTAAAGTGGATTTTCTGTGAACCACAAAACCTACAAGTTGGATCATCATAAACATATGCCCCTAAGTTTGGTGAATATTTTTGGTCATTTTTGTATGATTCAGTAATAAATAGAGACTTGAGGTAACTTAAATTGATCAACACAAGGGAAACTTATCTTGTGTTGAGCGATCCAGATTTAACTTTAATGTCATTGTCTTGTCTAATGTCATAACTAGATTTTCTTCTATGTTCCACTTAATTTTCAATTTTCATATCAGAACAAATTATTTGGTAATTTTAGGTACTTTTAAAGTCATTAGGTAATTATATGTGATTCAATAGTGACACTAAATAAATGTCTTTTTTTTTTTCTTGAAACGGAGTCTCACTCTGTGGCCCAGGCTGAAGTGCAGTGGCACGATCTCCGCTCACTGCAACCTCCAGCTCCTGGGTTCAACCAATTCTCCTGCCTCAGCCTCCCGACTAGCTGGGATTACAGGTGCCTGCCATTGTGCCCAGCTAATTTTTTGTATTTTAGTAGATATGGGGTTTCACCATCTTGGCCAGGCTTGTCTCAAACTCCTGACCTTGTGATCCATCCACCTTGACCTCCCAAAGTGCTAGGATTACAGGCATGAGCCACCGTGCCCAGCCTTTTTTTTTTTTGAGATGAAGTCTCGCCCTGTCGCCAGGCTGTAGTGCAGTGGTGCAGTCTCAGCTCACTGCAACCTCCCCCTCCTGGGTTCAATTCTGTCTCAGCCTCCCGAGTAGCTGGGACTACAGGCGAGTGCCACTAAGCCCAGCTAATTTTTCTATTTTTAGTAGAGATGGGGTTTCATCATGTTGGCCAGGATGGTCTTGATCTCCTGACTTCATGATCCACCCTCCTCGGCCTCCCAAGGTGCCAGGATCACAAGCATGAGCCACTGTGTCCAGCCTAAATAAATGTCTTTTTAAGACTTTGGAGTCAGACAATTCTGCCCTTTCCAGATGACCTGGGGAAAATTATTGATCACTTTGGACCTCTTCATCTAAAAAAAAAAATGGAGACAACAATACCCTCTTCAAAATACATGAAATCCCCCATTCCTTACAACTTGCCTACTCCTTTCAAAGGTGAATCTAAAAAGTGAAAAATTAATTCCATTGTGTTGGGAGTCAGGTTTCTATTGGAAGAGTGGGTAGGGGGAAGCTCATCATGTTGGGAAGATTGGTTAATTTAAAAAATATCTATTTAAACTTTACTTATCCTCTGCAACCAAATAATTTCAATATACTAAAAAACAAAACACACACACATAAGAAAGCTATAGGAAATTTTAGATAAATATTTATCTGCTATCTAGTTGAAGGAAGAGAATGCTTTAAGCACAGAAGTTATCAAAATTAAAAGGCAAACTACAAACCAGGAAAAGTAACAGAAAGTTAGTACACTTAATTTATAAAACATGTTGCACTTCACACAATAACCTTGAAGAAAAGTGAGACAGATCTAGTATAGTGACATGATAACAAATCTGAGACTAAAATAGGTGTCCACAATTAAAACAACAAAACTATGCATTACACTGCTATATTATAAAGAATTTGACTTTCCTTTGTGTTTCCTGATAGTGAATCTTGGAATTTCTCAAGTACTAGGAATGTCTTTGTTATTCATGAGCATCTTGAATCACGCCTGAGTTTATGCAATGAGATGACACATGGTGGGCCCCTAGATAGCTTCAGGATGGGAGCTGGTCACACTAGAAAGATCGAACATGTAATTAGAGGGTTGGGTTAGGGCCCTGAGCCAATGATATCAACCCAGCCTCTTGTCCTCCAGGAAAGAGAGGGAGACTGAAGAATGAGTTCAGGCTTGGGCCAATGACTCAAGCAATGATGCCTATGTAATAAAACCCCCATAAAAACTCTAGACATGAAACTCAGTAGATCTTCCTGGTTGGTGAGTACATTGATATGAAAGGAGAATAACATGTCCTGATTCCATGAGGAGAGGGCACAGATGTACCGCATTCAGGACCCTCACAGACCTTATCTTACGTATCTGTTTATTTGGTCATTTCTGGTTTGTATCCTTTCTAATAAAAGTGTGGTTATACGTATAGTACTTTCCTGAGTTCTGTGAGTTGTTTTAGCAAAGTATCAAACCTAAAGGGGGATGTGGGAACCTCTCAGATTTGTAGTCAGTTAAAAGTGCAGGTGGAGCTGGGCATGGTGCTCACACCTGTAATCCCAGCACCAGCACTTTGGGAGGCCAAGGCAGGCAGATTACCTGAGGTCAGGAGTTTGAGATCAGCCTCACCAACATGGTGAAACCCTGTCTCTACTAAAAATATCAAAAATTAGTCAGGGCGCGGTGGCTCATGCCTATAATCCCAACACTTTGGGGGGCCGAGGCAGGCGGATCACCTGAGGTTGGGACTTTCAGACCAGCCTGACCAACAGTGGAGAAACCCTGTCTCTACTAAAATTATAAAAATTAGCTGGGCATGGTAGCACATGCCTATAATCCCAACTACTCGGGAGGCTGAAGTAGGAGAATCACTTGAACCCAGGAGGTGAAGGTTGCGGTGAGCCGAAATTGTGCCATCACACTCCAGCCTGGGCAACAAGAGCGAAACTCTGTCTAAAAAAAAAAAAAATTAGTCAAATGTGGTGATACACGCCTGTAATCAGTCTGAACTACTCAGGAGGCTGAGGCAGGAGAATCTCTTGAGCCCAGGAGACAGAGGTTGCAGTGAGCTGAGATCGTGCCACTGCACTCCAGCCTGGCTGACAGACTGAGACTCTGTCTCAAAAAAAAAAAAAAAAAAAGAAAAAAGAAAAGAAAAGAAAAGAAAAAGAGTGCAGGTGGACCCCGCCTGTGACTGACATTTGAAGTGGGAGCAGTCTTGTTGGAGATCACAATTTTTTTGTGTGTGTGAGATGGGGTCTCACTCTGCAACCCATGCTGGAGTGAGGTGGCACAATCTCAAATCACTGCAAACTACCCTTCTTAGGCTGATGTGATCCTCCCACCTCAGCCTCCTGACTATCTGGGTCTACAGGAGTGTGCCACCACACACGGCTAGAGATAGGGTCTTACTATGTTGCCCAGGCTGGTCTTGAACTCCTGGGCTCAAGCGATCCATCTGCCTCAGCCTCTCAAAGTGCTAGGATTACAGGCGTGAGCCATTGCACCTGGCCGAGATCACACTTTTTAATTTGTGTAGTCTGCACTAACTCTGAATGGTCAATGCTAGAACTGAATTGCAATACACCAGTTGCTGTCAGAATAAACACCAATTACGTAAAAAGTATCAAGAGACGCAGGAAAGAAAGATGGCCAAAATATTAATGGTGGTTATCACCAGAAAGATTTAAGGTGAATTTTACTGTTTTTAAAAACATCTTTTGGCCAGGCGCGGTGGCTCACACCTGTAATCCCAGCACTTTGGGAGGCTGAGGTGGGCAGATCAGGAGGTCAGGAGATTGAGACCAGCCTGGCCAACATGGTGAAACTCCGTCTCTACTAAAAATGCCAAATTAGCTCGGCGTGATGGTGTGCGCCTGTAGTCCCAGCTGCTCGGGAGGCTGAGTCAGGGGAATCTCTTGAACTTGGGAGGTGGAGGTTGCAGTGAGCTGAGATTGCACCACTGCACTCCAGCCTGGGCAACAGAGCGAGAGTCCATCTCAAAAAAAAAGAAAAACAAAAACATATTTTATGTCTTCATAGATTTTTTTATAATAATCATGTAATATGCATATGATGGGGGAAAGAAGCATTTTACATTGTGGGTGGGAGGGGGAAGGAAGCTCCCCAAGACATATTAAGTGAAGAAACTGAAATGCTAAATAAGTATTATGTGACCCATTTACACATGCAGTTGTCCCTTGCTATCTGCAGGGGTATTGCTTCCATAACATTCCTCTACTCATTCAGATATCAAAATCATCATCTGAACATACTCAAGTCCCCTAGGTGGCCCAGTGGAACTGCATATGGGCAAAGCCAGCCCTCTGTATAAGTGGGTTTTGGTTTTGTATCCTTTGAATATTGTATTGTCTTTTCTACTTTTTTTTTTTTTTGAGAGACAGGGTCTTGCTCTGTTGCCCAGGCTGAAGTGCAGTGGCATGATCATGGCTCACTGCAGCCTCGATCCCCTGGGCTCAACTGATCCTCCCACCTCAGCCTCCTTAGGAGCTGGGACTACAGGAGCTGCATCATGCCTGGTTAATTTTAAAAATTTTTTTGTAGAAACAGAGTCTTGCTATGTTGCCCAGGCTGGCCTTGAACTCCTGGGCTTAAGTGATTATCCCACCCCAGCCTCCCAAAGTGCTGAGATTACAGGTGTGAATAACAGCACCTGGCCTGATACTGTATTTTATATGTGCATTTGGTTGCAGATGGGGAACGCACTGATGGCAACTGTATTTATTAAAAATATCTGAGCCAGGCACGGTGGCTCACACCTGTAGTCCCAGCACTTTGGGAGGCCAAGGTGGGTGGATCACCTGAGGTCAGGAGTTCATGACCAGCCTGATCAACATGGAGCAACCCTGTCTCTACTAAAGATACAAAAAATTACCCAGGTGTGGTGGAGCATGCCTGTGATCCCAGCTACTCAGGAGGTTGAGGCAGGAGAATCGCTTGAACCCAGGAAGCAGAGGTTGTGGTGAGCCGAGATCATGCCATTGCATTCCAGCCTGGGCAACAAGAGCAAAACTCCGTCTCAAAAAAAAAAAAAAGAAATCTGTGAGTATAAGTGAACCAATGCAGTCCAAACCCATGTAGTTCAAGGATCAACTGTATATATACATATGTATACACACACACATATACACATATAACATGCGTACATGTTAATATATGTATAAGATTAGATATATATACAGTATAAATTAATAAATACAGGAATATTCCACTCTAACATACTGTTGACAGTGGTTATCTATAGGGAAGCGTGTAGGGGAGTGTATTTCTAAATTGTTTGAATCTTTACCAACCACAATATTTATGTATTACTCAAGTAATTAAAAAAAACCAAAAAATATCTCATAGAAATGTTTTTCAAAACCCACAAAGGCCACCAAAATTGAGTTTTAAAAATGTAGGTTGGGCCCAGCACAGTGGTTCATGCCTGTAGTCCCAGTACTTTGGGAGGCCAACACAGGAGGATCACTGCAGCCCAGAGATTTGAGACCAGCACTGGCAACATAGTGAGATCCCGACTCGACAAAAAAACAAAAAATTAGACAGGTGTGGTGTGTGCCTGCAGTCCACCTACCCGGGAGGATGACGTGGAAGATTGCTTAAGTCCAGGAGATTGAGGCTGCAATGAGCAGTGGTTGTGTCACTGCACTTCAGCCTGGGTGACAGAATGAGATCCCATCTCTAAAAACAAACTAACCAACAAACAAAAAAAGCAGATTGGAATATAAAAATGGATTAAGTGAATAAATTGATATTTCACATAAAAAAATCTAATAAAAAATGTTAATCTTATTCTAATAATGTACCACTTTGAGATAAAGTAAAATAATATAAGTTTACAGAATGAAATTTGATAATATCAAGAAAGGATGAAGCAGGAGAATCACTTGAACTCAGGAAGCAGAGGTTGAGGTGAGCTGAGACTGTGCCACTGCACTCCAGCTTGGGCAACAGGGTAATATGTCTCAAAAAAAAAATGTGAAAAAATGCTTATGCTCTTTAAAGAGCAATTCCATGTCTAGAAATCTAAACCAATAAATATAGTCAGAGATATAAAAAAAGAATCATTACACAAAAAATATCTAGGCTGGGTGTGGTGGCTCCCACCTGTAATCCTAGCATTTTGGGAGGCCAAAGCAGGAGGATCACTTGAGCTCAAGAGTTTGAGACTAGCCTAGGCAACATAGTGAGACCCATTTTTACAAAAATTACAAAAAAAAAAATTAGCTGGCCATGGAGGCATGCACCTGTAGTCCCAGTTACTCAGGAGACTCAGGAGGCAGAGTTGGAAGGATTGCTGGAGTCCAGGAGGTTGAGGCTATAGTGCCACTGCACTCCAGCCTGGATGAGAGAGTGAGACCCTGTCTCAAAAAAAAAAAGTCATAAAAAATTAGAAATAACTAAATGTTCAACAATATGGGGAAATGGATAAATTCATGTGATATATCTATATTATGCATCCATTAAAAACAATAATTTTAAAGAAACTTTAAGGCAATGGAAAAATGCAACGTAATACTCATTTCTGGAAAAAAAACAGATAATTGCATGATGCGGTTTGACCAATGATGATAAAGGGGTATTCGACTGGTTGGCCTCCAATTCATGTGAGTGTGTATGATCCAAATTATATTTAAATAAGACAAATAACTGCTAGATTTTAAACATAATTCTTTTTCTTTTTCTTTTTTTTTTGAGACCAAGTTTCACTCTTGTTCCCTAGGCTGGAAGGCTGGAGTGCAATGGCACAATCTCAGCTCACCACAACCTCCGCCTCCTGGGTTCAACTGATTCTCCTGCCTCAGCCTTCCGAGTAGCTGGGATTACAGGCATGTGCCACCATGCCTGGCTAATTTTTTTGCATTTTTAGTACAGACAGGGTTGCTCCATGTCAGTCAGACTGGTCTCAAACTCCTGACCTCAGGTGATCCGCCTGCCTCGGCCTCCCAAAGTGCTGGGATTATAGGCATGAGCCACCTCACCTGATCAATTATTTTTCTTTTTCAAGGTTCCTCATTGGAAGCTTATTATTTTCATAATTTTAATTTTTAATAAATTTACTCAGTAGCAATTTTAAGTTCTGGGATACATGTGCAGAATATGCAGGTTTATTACACAAGTATACATGTGTCATGGTAGTTTGCTACACCTATCAACCTATCATCTAGGTTTTAAGCCCCACATGCATTAGGTATTTGTCCTAATGCTCTCCTTCCCGTTTTCCACCACCCCTCAACAGGCCCCAGTGTGTGATGTTCCTCTCCCTGTGTCCATGTGTTCTCATTGTTCAGTTCCCACTTATGAGTGAGAACACATGGTGTTTGGTTTTCTGTTCCTGTGTTAGTTTGCTGAGAATGATGTTTTCCAGCTTCATCCACGTTCTTGCCAAGAACATGAACTCATTCTTTTTATGGCTGCATAGTATTTCATGGTATATATGTGCCACATTTTCTTTATCCAGTCTATCATTGATGGGCATTTGGGTTGGTTTCAAGTCTTTGCTATTGTAAATAGTGCTGCAGTAAACATACATGTGCATGTGTCTTTATAGCAGAATTTTTTTTTTTCAAGACGGAGTTTCACCATGTTGGTCAGGCTGGTCTTGAACTCCTGACTTCAGGTGATCCACCCGCCTTGGCCTCCAAATTGCTTGGATTACAGGCGTGAGCCATCACGCTCGGCCTTATAGTAGAATTTTTTATAATCCTTTGGGTATATACCCAGTAATGTGATTGCTGGGTCAAATGGTATTTCTCGTTCTAGATCCTTTAGGAATCGCCATACTGTCTTCCACAATGGTTGAACTAATTTATACTCCTACCAACAGCATAAAAGCATTCCTATTTCTCAGCATCCTCACCAGCATCTGTTGTTTCCAGACTTTTTTTTTTTTTTTTTTTTTTGAGACGGAGTCTTACCCTGTTGCCCACTCTGGGTGCAATGGCACGATTTCAGATCACTGCAACCTCTGCCTCCTGGGTTCAAGTGATTCTCTTGCCTCAGCCTCCAGAGTAGCTGGAATTACAGGTGCATGCCACCACACCCGGCTAGTTTTTGTATTTTTAGTAGAGACAGGGTTTCACTATGTTGGCCAGGATGGTCTCAATCTCTTGATCTCGTGATCTGCCCACCTCAGCCTCCCAAAGTTCTGGGATTACAGGCATGAGCCACCATGCCCGGCCTGTTTCCAGACTTTTAATGATCACCATTCTAACTGGCGAGAGATAGCATCTCACTGTGGCTTTGATTTGCATTTCTGTAATGACCAGTGATGATAGCTTTTTTTATGTTTGTTGGCTGCATAAATGTCTTCTTTTGAGAAGTGTCTGTTCATATCCTTCACCCACTTTTTGATCAGGTTGTTTTTTTCTTGTAAATTTGTTTAAGTTCCTTGTAGATTCTGAATATTAGACCTCTGTCAGATGGATAGATAGAAAAATTCTCCCATTCTGTAGGTTGCCTGTTCACTCTCATGATAGTTTATTTTGCTGTGCAGAAGCTCTTTAATTAGATCCCATTTGTCAGTTTTGACTTTTGTTGCCATTGCTTTTGGTGTTGCCATTTTTTTTTTTTAAGACAGGATCTTACTCTGTCATCAGGGCTGGAGCACAGTGACATGATCATAGTTCACTGCAGCCTTGAAATGGGCTCTAGTAATCCTCCTATCTCAACCTCCAGAGTATTTGGATCTACAGCTGTGTGCCACCATGTCTGGCTAATGTTTGTATATTTTTGTAGAGACGGGGGTCTTGCTATGTTGCTGAAGCTGGTTTTGAACTCCTGGCCTCAAGCAGTCCTTCTACTTCAATCTCCCAAAGTGCTAGGATAACAGGCATGAGCTACAATGCCCACCCTGTAAACAGTGTTTCAGACATACCAGTTGTCTCTTTAATCTTTGGTTTACTGATAGGTAATTCAAATAATAAAAATATTTTAATTGACTAGATAAAGCACTGAACCTTTAAAGTACACTGGGGTTAAAGCAGCCCAAACTCTGACACTAGTTGTAAGACTGGGAAAATTATTTAACTCCTCTGAGTTATACTCATTCATCTGTTTAAAAAAAAAAAAAGCATGGGACCAGATTTCCAAAATTTGTCCTAGGTCTAAAAATGTTTACGATCCACTATTATTTATTGATATCACTGATGAAGTATAAATTTCTTCCTTACACTCTGGTTTGACAGTTTGTGCAAATGTGATGGATTAATTCGAGATTGTCAGTGAAGTTGTGGAGGGCTGGATTCGGATTTTAGAGTTACAATAAACCTTATTAACCATCTACTATTGTACAGTTGTACAAACTGAGACAGAGATATTAGCTGACAGTCACAAAAGAGAAAGCAAAGCAACTAACAAAAGTAAAAAATCTCTCAGAGCTAATTATTAAGATCAGTGGTTTCCCAAACTGTTTCTTCTATCCACCAAAACATTTCTTTGATTAAATATTCTTTAACAATAACAACAACAACAAAGCAACCCAGATGTCATGAAATTAGTAATACTTTAAATTCATGCATATTTTTATTAATGCACTTGAACAAATTATGATATATATACATACAAGTCATATTATATATTTGTTTAGGACAAAGATTCTCAGAGCTGTCTGCAATTACTCTACAAATCCTCAGGATTAATCAACAGGCAGGGAACTACTAATATAGATAAATAACAGGGCCGGGTGGGGTGGCTCACGCGTGTAATCCCAGCACTTTGGGAGGCTGAGGTGGGTGGATCACGAGGTCAGGTGTTTGAGACCAGCCTGGCCAACACAGTGAAACCCTGTCTCTACTAAAAATACACAAATTAGCCAAGCATGGTGGCGTGCACCTGCAGTCCTAGCTACTTGGGAGGGTGGGGCAGGAGAATCGGTTGAACCCAGGAGGTGGAGGTTGTGGTGAGCTGAGATCGTGTCACTGCACTCCAGCCTAGACCACAGAGAGAGACTCTGTCTCAAAAAAAAAATAATAATAATAATAATAATTAAAATGACCCCAGTATTTCCATGGAATAAAAAGACCTAATGAATGAAGAATTACTATTTTGTAACTGGTATAGAAGTCTGTTTCTCTGAAAGCCACACATTGATTTATGGCTACTATAAACTAGAATTTTTGTTTCATTTTGTTCTTCATCTTTTGGCTAAATTCTTCTTGAAGAGCTAAATATACCCATATTTTTGATGATCATAGCTCACTACAGTGTTGAACTCCTGGGTAATCAGGCAGTCCTTCTGGGCAGCCTCCCGTGTAGCTGGGACTATGGGTGAATGTCACCACATCTGGCTAATTTGTTTTGTTTTCGTTTGTTTTGTTTTGTAGAGACAGGGTCTTACTTTGTGGTCCAGGCTGGTCTTGAACTCCTGGCTTCAAGTGAACCTCCTGCCTCAGCCTCCTAAAATGCTGGGATTACAGGCATGAGCCACCTCTACTGACCCTAATGAATATAATTTTGATCTCTAAATATTACAATATATTTTCAAATGTTAACCTGAAAAGAGAAAAAGGATCTCCTTGACAAAGTTAATACATTTACATGTTTCAATCAACTTTTTTTTTTTTGAGACAGAGTCTTGCTGTTCAGACTGGAGTGCAGTGGTGTGATCTCAACTCACTGCAACTTCCGCCTCCCGGAGGAGGTTCAAGTGATTCTTGTGCCTCAGCCTCCCAAGTAGCTGAGATTACAGGCATGTCCCACTGCGTCCAGCTAATTTTTATATTTCTAGTAGAGACGGGGTTTCACCATGTTGGCCAGGCTGGTCTCGAACTCCTGACCTCAGGTGATCCACCCACCTCGGCCTCCCAAAGTGCTGGGATTACAGGTGTGAGCCACTGCGCCCAGCCTCAATCATCCTTTTAAAGCCAGAATTTATATTGTCTCTAAACATATTTGTAAAAGCGAAATAAGTGAAATAGTTTATAGTTTATTCAACCTCAAAACTGAATAATCTAAAAAAGATTAAACATTGATAGTTTAAGGTAGGCAATTTTTTAAAACCCTAGAAAACAGAAAGACAGACTTTTCTGAAATACTTTGATGATCAAGCCTAGAAATCTGATGCCCTTCCAGGGGAGGAATGTTGTATAGAAATATGGTAGATTAAGGGGCATTAAACGAGTTACCCTATGTTGACACTGTATGATAATGTCTCCTGGAGACCCCTCTTTATAGTGCACTGAGTATATATATTTGTTGACTAAGAAACTAAACAGATTAATTAGTAACTAATCTAATTTCAGATTCTTACTTCCCCTACATTCCCTCACAGATTCTAAGGTGTACTCAACTGACCAGTTTGAGACTTTTTTATTTTTGAGATGGAATCTCGCTCTACTGCCCAGGCTGAAGTGTAGTGGCAGGATCTCAGCTCACTATAATCTCCATCTCCAGGGTTCAAGGATTCTCCTGTCTCAGGCTCCCAAATAGCTAGGATTACAGGTGTGTGCTACCATGTCCAGCTACAGTTTGGACTGTTTTAAATTTAATTTTTAAATTATTATTATCATTATTATTTGAGACAGAGTCTTGCTCTGTTGCCAGGCGCCAGGCTGGAGTGCAGGGGCGCGATCTCAGCTCACTGCAACCTCCGCCTACCAGGTTCAAGCAATTCTCCTGCCTCAGCCTCCTGAGTAGCTGGGACTACAGGTGCACACCACCAGCCCAGCTAATTTTTGTATTTTGTTTTTAGCAGAGACAGGGTTTCACCATGTTGGCCAGGATGGTCTCAATCTCTTGACCTTGTGATCCACCTGCCTCGGCCTCCCAAAGTGCTGGGATTACAGGTGTGAGCCACTGGGCACGGCCTTTATTATTATTTTTATTTTTTTGAGACAAAGTCTCACTCTGTTGCCCAGGCTGGAGTACAGTGGTACAATCTCAGCTCACTGCAACCTCTGCCTCCCAGGTTCAAGCAATTCTTGTGCCTCAGCCTCCCGTGTAGTTGGGATCACAGGCATGCACCACCATGCCCAGCTAATTTTTGTATTTTTAATAGAGACAGGGTTTTGCCACATTGCACATGCTGGTCTTGAACTCCTGCCTCAGCCTCACAAAGTGTTGGGACTACAGGTATGAGCCACCACGTCTAACCTTTTCCCTAGATTTAAATATCATCCTTATGTTGATAATCCATACAAATGTTTATCCCTGATCCTGACCTTTACATTTGTATCTCTAGGACCTATTGAACATTTCCATTTAAAAGTCAAACAATCAGGTTCAAAAGAGAACTCTTCTCTTCCAAATCTATTCCTCCCCATCAGAGTTCTTTCCCTCAGTAAAATCCACTACCATTCATACAGTTGCTCAAGGCTAAAACCTGGGAGTCATTCTTCATTCCTCCCTTCCTTCGCTTATTTCCTTCACTGCCACCCCAACAGCCAATCAATCAGCAAGTTCTGATGATTCTATCTCCAAAAGATACTCTGAATTTGTTCATTTCTCTTTGCCTCCAGCATCACTCTAGTTCCAAACCACCTAAACTTTCATCTGTGCAATTGCAATAACCTCCTAATTGGTCTCCCCATTTCCATTCATGTCCCTCTACAACACACTCTTCTGCAACATATAAACCAAGGCATAATACTTCTCCACTTAATAACCTCTATGGTTTCACTTCTCTACTTAAAAACCTCTACGGTTTTCACTGTACTTAGAATAAAATTATCCCTATGATTACCATGGACTCCCAAGGCCTTTTGCACCTCTCTAACCTCATCCCATACCACTTTCTCTATTGATGTCTAAGTTTATTTGACACTGGCCTTTATAACCTGTTGATAAAGCAAAATAAAGCAAAACTGAGTTTTCTGCTTACTGCAGTGAAGGAAAATACTACCTTGACAGATCTCAGCAGTATCTCTGAGGGGGAAAGGCAAAAATGAGACATTTATGAGGTTTCGGGGGTCTGGTTTAAGTTGGGTTTTCAGTATAGGGATCTGATTGGTCTTGGGTAAAGACCACAAGGCTGATGGGCCAAAGTGACCCATTAAAGACTCCTTCTCACAGAAATGAGCCTGCCTTCCTACCTCTGCTATGCTCGGCCACGGTCCAGGAGCAGCCTGAGGGAAGCAGAACTTCTCCACAGCGCTTTGGCAGATCCAGGGCATAGCAGCTGGGGCTATTCATCAGTTAGTTTATGCAGAGCAAAAGCTCTGAGTGACTCTTTTTCATAGCTGCCACAGCCCACTGCTTGCACTAAACAGATGAAGGTCTTCCTACAGGTTCAGGGTGCAGTTCCTCCATGGTGCCTGTGGGCCTATCTTCTGAGGGCACCACAGAAGGGCCTTCTGACACTGCAGTCGATCTTGGGGTTGCAAATGGTACTCATCTCTCCTTTTTACGCTAGCTATTCTAATTTCCCTCACTCGTCACCTCATAAGGTCTTGTTGGCTTATTGGTGCTGTAACCCAAACCTTAATTCCTGAAGGATCTAAGCAATCATACTGTCCACAGGACAACACTTTTGCATGTGTCCACTCACAGTTACAGTGGAGAATGGGAGTACCAAAAGGTGCCCAGATGGATCATCTGGGTTCCACATTTAGTTCTCCTGTCTTACTGTCTCCTGTTGATCAGGGTCCATTACCTCTGCCGGAATGTTGATGCCTCTTCTCATCTGCTGGTCCCGGACACAAAGGCTCCAAAGCACACAGAAGCAGCCATATTGCAGTTCAATAAAAACTTATTTCTCCTTTCAAGAGTAGCTCCCTTTGGTACTAGTACCTCCAACCCTGCAGAATTGAAAGGACGGAAAGCACAAAATCTCCCAATGTGTCATTGGGAATAATTATAAGTAGGGCCACTTCAACTTCTGCCACTTGAATTCTCAACCCAAGTATTCTTCCTGATTGGGAACACAGCATCTTATAGTGGTCTCTGGTTTAATGCATATACCACATCTTCAAGGATAGCTCTGCCTTTAGAAAGCAGTTCCAGCTTTTTTTTTTTTTTTTTTTTTTTTGAGACAGAGTCTTGCTCCGTTGTCCAGGCTGGAGTGCAGTGGTGTGATCTCAGCTCATTGCAACCTCTGCCTCCTGGGTTTAAGCAATTCTCCTGCCTCAGCCTCCCACGTAGCTGCCTCCTGGGTTTAAGCAATTCTCCTGCCTCAGCCTCCCGCGTAGCTGGGATTATAAGCATATGCCACCATGCCTAGCTAATTTTTTGTATTTTTAGTAGAGACAGGGCTTCACAGTGTTATCCAGGATGGTCTCGATCTCCTGACCTCGTGATCCACCTGCCTTGGCCTCCCAAAGTGCTGGGATTACACGTGTGAGCCACCATGCCCGGCCACCGCTCCAGCTTCCTATGAGTTTACAATCTTAATAAAATGTAGTAATTTCCTTAAGAAACAGCCATATCAGTCATTTTGCATAAATATTCATATCTGTCTGTAATTATATAGAATGTAGTTGCTGCCTTTAACAAAAATGACCAACTTTTTTCTCCTTAGACAAAACTAGAAGACAGAAGATCAGGAAAGGTTTAGATTTTTTTTTTTTTTGAGACTAAGTTTCGCTCTTCTTGCCCAGGCTGGAGTGCAATGGCATGATCTCGGCTCACTGCAACCTCCGCCTCCTGTGTTTAAGCGATTCTCCTGCCTCAGCCTCCCGAGTAAGTGGAATTACAGGCATGTGCCACCATGCCCAGCTAAATTATTTTGTATTTTAAATATAGACAGGGTTTCTCTACGTTGGTCAGGCAGGTCTCTAACTCCCAACCTCAGGTGATCCACCTACCTCAGCCTCCCAAAGTGTTGGGATTACACGTGTGAGCCACCATGCCCGGCCTTTTTATTTTCCTGAGAGGGAGTCTTGCTTTGTCGCCCAGAGCTGGAGTGCGATGGTGCAATCTAAACTTGCTGCAACCCCTGCCTTCCAGGTTCAAGCAATTTTCCTGCTTCAGCCTCCTGAGTAGCTGGGACTATAGGCACTCACCAACATGCCTGGCTAATTTTTGTATTTTTAGTAGAGATGGGGTTTCCCCATGTTGGCCAGGCTGGTCTCGAACTCCTGACTTCGTGATCCACCCACCTCAGCCTCCCAAAATGCTGGGATTATAGGTGTGAGAGGTTTAGATATTTTTTGCAGGTATGCAGTGGCACAGTCATAGCTCTCTGTAACCTTGAACTCCTGGGCTTAAGTGATCCTCCTGCCTCAGATTCCTGAGGAGCTAAAACTATAGGCCACATGCCACCATGCTTGGTTAATTCTTAAATTTTTTGTAGACACGGGGGTCTCACGTTGCCCAGGCTGACTCCTGGCCTCAACCAATCCTCCTGCCTTGGCCTCCCAAAGTGTTGGGATTTCAGGCATGAGCCACCATGCTGGGCCCCTTTCATATTATCTTTATATGTTTTAAGTAGGCTATGTATTTAACAAAATCCAAGGGCATTTTCACATCCTGTAAATCTGTGTCTTTTGTGTATGGTTTTTGTGGGTTTTTTTTGACAGGTAGGAGGATCTGAGACAGCTCTGTCGCCCAGGCAGGAATGTAGTGGTGTGATCATAGCTCACGGCAATCTCTAAACTTCTGGGCTCAAACGATCCTCTCACCTCAGCCTCCCAAGTAGCTGGGTCTACAGTCAGGTGCCACCATGCCCATCTAATTTTTTTTTAATTTTTAGTAGAGACCGAGTGTCACTATGTTGCCCAGGCTGGTCTCAAACTGCTGGTCTCAATCAATCCTTTTGCCTTGGCTCATGTAATCCCAAAGTGCTGGGATTACAGGCATGAGCCACTATGCCTACCCTATTTTTAAATTTATAAGAAAAACAGTAAAATAAAACTGTTTAGGGACCAATGTTTTATCTCTCATTTGTATTAATTAACTCTGTTTAACATTTGCCTAAGGTCTTTCTAGACAAATGTCCAGCGTCTTTCTAGATTTCTAGATCCATAGCTAACCTTTTTACTTTTTTTTTTTTTTTTTTTTTTTTGAGACAGAGTCTCACTCTTTCAACCAGGCTGCAGTGCAGTGGCTGTGATCACAGTTCACTGCAGCCTTGACCTCCCAGGCTCAATTGATCTTCCCACCTCAGCCTTCTGAGCATCTGTGACTACAGGCATGTGCCAGCACACCAGGCTAAATGTTGTATTTTTGGTAGAGATGGGTTTCACCATGTTGCCCAGGCTGCTCTTGAATTTGTAGACTCCAATTCCCAAAGTGCTGGGATTACATGTGTGAGCCACTGCCCCTGGCCATAGCTAACTTTATAGAAAAGAAGAAAAGGACTTGGTTCTAAGAAAAGGGGATTTTATTATTTATTTATTTATTTATTTATTTTGGGGGTTGTGGGATTAAGGTCTCACTGTGTTGCAGGCTGGAGTGCCATGGAATGATCTCAGCTCACTTTAACCTCTGCCTCCTGAGCTCAAGAGATCCTCCTGCCTCAGCCTCCCAAGCAGCTGAAACCACAGGTGTGGGCTACCACTCCTGGTTAATTTTTCTATTTTTAGTAGAGATGGGGTTTCCTCACATTTCATAATATGATTTATGAATATGAAGTTTATATATTGTATGGAAAATGTTTATAAGATATTCCTGATTAATAGTCACTGGACAAATTTGTCCAACTTCAGTTAAATACAGAAGCTTCAGTTAAATGTAAAGTTATTAAGAATTTTAATATAGAAATATTTTACACACACACACACACACACACATATATATATATATAGAGAGAGAGAGAGAGAGAGAAATGGAGTCTTGCTCTGTCGCCAGGTTGGAGTGCACTGGCTGATCTCGGCTCACTGCAACCTCCGCCCCCTGGGTTCAAGTGATTCTCCTGCCTCAGCCTCCTGAGTAGCTGGGACTACAGGCACGCGCCACCATGCCCAGCTAATTGTTTTTTTCTATTTTTAGTAAAGACAGAGTTTCACTATGTTGGCCAGGATGGTTTCGATCTCTTGACCTCGTGATCTGCCCACCTTGGCCTCCCAAATTGCTGGGATTACAGGCATGAGCCACCGCGCCCAGCCACATATATATATTTATATGTATAAATATATATATTTCTTAAAATATATTATTTATATATATATATTTTATATATATATATTATATATATATATATTTTTTTTTTTTAAGACAGAGTCTTGCTCTCACCGAGGCTGGAGTACAGTGGCACAATCTCAGCTCATTGCAACCTCTACCTTCAGGGTTCAAGCAATTCCCATGTCTCAGCCTCCTGAGTAGCTGGAATTATAGATGTGTGCCACCATGCCTGTCTAATTTTATTTACTTTTTATTTTTAGTAGAGATGGGGTTTTGCCATGTCAACCCGGCTGGTCTAGAACCCCGACCTCAAACGATCCTCTCACCTGGGCCTCCAAAAGTGCTAGGATTATAGGCATGAGCCACCACGCCTGGGCAAGATGATAAACTCTGAAGATACCCATCATTACATTTTTAATCATGATTCTAAATTTTCATAATTATAAATAATTTGTAGAAATAATGATTATTCTTTTGTCCTACAAAATCAATGTAAGATATATATAAAGCTTAAATTATGAGACATTTGATCTTATATAAACTAGAATATTGTGTTGGCATTAATTTCATATATAAAGTCAGGAAGAAAATCATTGTTTTAAAACCCTTTAAACCATATGATTAACTCATTCTGATCTGTCCAATAATTCATCCATCAGGAATATCTCATGAACATTTTCCATACAATATATAAACTTTGTATTCCTAAATCAAACAATAAAAACCCTTTACATTCTGTTTAAAAGCTCTTTTTATTGGAACTGAGGCATTTTCTTCTTTTAATCAGAAATATCTCTTTTTCAAAGGGAATGTTAAAAAAAGAAGCACAAAGCAATTTAATGATTTTTTTATTTTAGAAATTAATCTTTAGATATTCCTAGAGTGAGAACATAATGACAGAAAAGCTGCTTACATCAATTAATCTTTAAAATTTCTCAAGGGAGGCAGACATGGTGGCTCACACCTGTTATCCCAGCACAGCACTTTGGGAGGCCTAGGCGGGCAGATCACCTGAGGTTAGGAGTCCAAGACCAGCCTGGCCAACATGGTGAAACCCTGTCTTTACTAAAAAATACAAAAATCAGTCAGATGTGGTGGTGCACACCTGTAATCCCAGCTACTCAGGAAGCTGAGCCAGGAGAACTGCTTGAACCTGGGAGGTGGAGGTTGTAGTGAGCCAAGATCGTGCCATTGCACTCCAGCCTGGGTGACAGAGCAAGACTCTACCTTAAAAAAAAAAAAAATTCCCAAGGGAAGGAAAGGGGAAGAGAAACAGAAAGAGAAAATAATGAGCCAGCTTTAGTCAAATACAAAGTTGTCACTGTAAAAGGCTAATTATCTTTCCTTAATCAAGGAGAGAAGAAAGTTAAGATGTAGGAAAACCTATTTAGACATAAACACACATGCCAGTGCAAACACACACATACACATGTACACAGGAGACAGTCAATGCAACTGGTTTAAACATTAACCCAGGCTCTCGACAACATAATTTGTGCAATTACAATGCCAGGAATTGACCAGGCAGGGCGGCTCACACCATTAATCTCAGCACTTTGAGAGGCTGAGGTGGGCAGATTGCTTGAGCCCAGGAGTTGAGACCAGTCTGCGTCACATGGTGAAACCCTGCCCAAAAAACTTAGCTGGGCATGTTAGCATCAGCCTGTGGTCCCAGCTATGCAGGAGGCTGATATGGGAGGATCACTTGAGCCTGGGAGGTTGAGGCGGCATTGACTGCACTCCAGACTGAGTAACAGGAGACCTTGTCTAAAAAAATAGGCGGGGCACAGTGGCTCACACTTGTCCAGCACTTTGGGAGGTCGAGGAGGGTGGATTACTTGAGGTCAGGAGTTTGAGACCAGCCTGGCCAACATGGTGAAACTCTGTCTCTATTAAAAATACAAAAATGAGCTGGGCATGGTGGTGGGCACCTGCAATCTGAGCTACTCAGGAGGCTGAGGCAGGAGAATCCCTTGAACCAGGGAGGTGGAGGTTGCGGTGAGCCGAGATCATGCCACTGTACTCCAGCCTAGGTGACAGAGGGAGACTCCGTCTCAAGAAAAAAAAAAGCCAGGAATTATTAATACTTGAAGTGTGGAAATGAGAGTAGAAGGTGCCTACTATATTAAACAAAGTGGTCTTTCTCTTTTAGATGAACAAGACCATCTTCTCACATTTCAAAAGAAAGGAGAAAAGATCAGAGAGACAGGACAGAAGGAAATGGAGGAACATAATACAGGGAAGTGGAATAAAAAAGACATTATATTCAAATTGTGATTTACAGAGATCTAAAAGATAGTTTTAAATTTGTCACATTTTTAAATAGCTGGGTGTGATGGTGTGTGCCTGTAGTCCCAGCTACTTAAGAGGCCAGGGTGGGATGAACACCAGAGTTCAAGGTTGCAGTGAGCTATGATGGCACCACTGCACTCCAGTCTGGGTGACAGAGTGAGATGGGTTTTAAGAAAGGGTTTCTTTTTTTTTTTTTTTTTTTTGAGATAGGGTCTCACTCTGTCACCCATTCTGGAGTGCAGTGGCACTGCAGCCTCAACCTCCTGGGTTAAGCAATCCTTCCACCTCAGCCTCCTGAGTAGCTGGAAATAAAAGTGCATGCCACCATGCCTACTAATTTTTAAATTTTTTGTAGAGACAGGGCCACTATGTGGCCCAGGCTAGTTTCAGACACCTTGTACAGCCTGCCAAAGTGCTGGGGTTGCAGGTGTGATGCTTGGCCTATTTCTTTTTTAAATTGTATGTATTTAAGGTATACAATATGCTTTGTTATACTTACCCTGATATACATATATATAGTGATTATAACAGTCTAACAAATTAATATACACAATCTCATATACTTTTCATATGTCTTCTAAGAGTACATAAAATCTACTGTCTTGGCAAATTAACATTATACTATACAATATTGTTAAGTATAGTCCTGATGTTGTTCATTGGATCTCTAAACTTATTCATCCTACATAACTGTAACTTTGTACCCTTTGACCTACATCTCCTCAACCCTCAGCCCACACAATAGCCACCATTTTAGTTTCTGTTTCTATGTAGGTAAAAAGTTCATTATTCCTAGGTAATACTCTCAAAATAGGCAAATGAGACCTAGCATTTGGAATGTTTGATGAAAAGTAAGAAATCAGACCATAAACCCAATGTAAACTTACCTCGTTCTCATCACTGGAAAAACCCTATGCAAGAGGCTCAAAAGGCCTCAAAAAAGCACATGGTTTTCAAGTCGAGGGTCTTTTGCCTTTTTATACTAATCTTCTGCCATTCCCTCCACAATATTCTATGCTTCTGCCAACTTGAATTTTGTTCACCAGCCTGGAACTTCCTCTTTGATTTAAAACATTTCTTCCTTTGTCTGGATTGATAGTCCTTATCACATTACAATGGGATGACTATATAACTGTGTGTCCCTACACTGAGTCCCCACAGGGCTAGAATTCAGTCTTAATATCTTTCTGTAGCCAGTTGGTAATACAATGTTTGGCTCTCAACAAATTCTCAGTCACTGTTGATCATGATTGGAGAGAAACATACAACCATGCTGACTAGTCTCATCTTCAATTTATGAACATGAACCTCAAATAGCCCTTAAACAAATAGGCTGAGTAATATCATACTTCTCTAGGCTCTTCACTCTCCTAGGCAATTATCTTATACCTTCTCTTCTCCTTAACTCCCTAAGACCCTTCAATGCACCCATCTTCGCTCTTACCTAAGGACCGTGTTACTTACTTCACTGAGAAAAGTGAAGCAATCAAAAGAGAATTCCCACAGATTCTCACTTGTACTCACCTACTATCATCTGTATCCATGTAGTCTTCCTTCCATCTATCCATACATGAAGTATTTATGCTCCATCTAAAGCCAAATCCTTTACTTGGTCACTACATCCTATCCCTTTCTCTTGTTCAAAAACATTTCTTCAGCAATTCTCTCCCCTCAACAACATTCCCATCTAATTTAGGTTGCTTTCCATTTATTTTCTATAAGGACACTCTGAAATCTTAAATGTGAATATTTATTAAAAAATATATACATACATGTATATTTACATATATGTGTGTATATATATATGTGTGTGTGTGTGTGTATTTTGAGACAGAGTCTCGCTCTGTCATCCAGGCTGGAGGGCAGTGGCATGATCTTGGCTCACTGCAACCTCTGCCTCCCGGGTTGAAGTGACTCTCCTGCCTCAGCCTCCTGAGTAGCTGGGATTACAGGCATGCACCACCATGCCTTATTTTTAGTAGAGACTTTATTTTTAGTAGAGATGGGATTTCACCATGTTGGTCAGGCTGGTCTTGAACTCTTGACCTTGTGATCCTGGCCACCTTGGTCTCCCAAAGTGCTGGGATTACAGGTGTGAGCCACTGTGCCCAGCCTAAAAAATATATTCTAAGCTACCACTGTTACATCAGTGAACAAAAGAAGGCCAGTATCTCTTTCCCTACAGAGTTTATAATCTACTAACGGGAGACAGAGAAACTGTAAAATCTACTCTCAACACACGGCCAAGGTGACCCTTTTAAAATAATTTCATGTTGTTTCTTTGCTCAAAACTCAGCAGTGGCTTTCCATTTCCACTCAGAGTAAAAGCCAAAGTCTTTATAATATTATACCTGAGCGAGTAAAGGAATGCGCCACACTCTGAGATTGAGTTATGAGTCCTTTACTGCTGGCGACCGAGAGACGGCCAACACCCAAAAATCTCTTGGCTCTAAAGAAAGAGTTAGGTGGTTTTTTATACCCTAGTTTGAAAAAGGAGAGGGAACCTAGCTGAAGCAATTTTTCTCACAGAAGCAGAGCAAGCAAAAAGAGATAAACTAGAAACAGTACCAGGTGCAGGGGTTCAAGCTGTCACAAAAGACATACAATTATAGATAGGGGGCTCTGGGTACTTAGCAACATCTGCATTCCCAGGGTCTGCTGGTACCGCTTGACTCTGTATCTTATCAGCAAATGCATTCCTGGGTGTGCCTGGTGTCATCCTGCCCCAGTTACACACTACAGCTACATACCTAATGGAGGGAAAATAACTATAAGTGAAGAAGCTAAGATGGAGTTTGTCCAGCTTCTTCAACTAAGAATGAGTTGGTAAGGCCTACACAAGGTAGGTTAACACAATAATGGCTTACTAAGACCTAATATGATTGGACTTTCTAGTACCTCTCTGGTATTGCTTCCTAGTACTATTATTTGCTCCCACTCCAGCAACATTAGCCATCTTGCTGACTCCTAGTAGGCACTTCCCAGTTTTGCAGTTTCCTCTGACTGCACTGCTCTGCATGGTATTTTCATGGCTCTTGTATTCCCTTCAAGAATTTGCTTACATGTACCTTCTCAATGAGGCCTGCTCTGATTGCCCTATTTAAAATTGCTGGCTGGGCACAGTGGCTCATGCCTGTAATGCCAGCACTTTGGGAGGCTGGGGTGGGGAGGGGATCACTTGAGGCCAGGAGTTACGAGACCAGCCTGGTCAACATGGCAAAACCCCATCTCTATTAAAAATCTAAAAATTAGCCTGGCATGGTGCCTGTAGTCCCAAGTACTCGGGAGGCTAAGGCAGGAGAATAGCTTGAACCCAGGAGGCAGAGGTTAAAATCAGCCGAGATTGTGCCACTGCACTTCAGCCTGGGCAACAGAGTGAGACTCTGTCTCAAAAAAGAAAAAAAAAATTGCAATCCCCTTACCCCTCACCCCATATTTCACTCTTTCTCTGTTCAATTTTTTGTTTTGCATCACTTACCAACCGAACATATAAGTACATAATATAAATATAATATATGTAAGTACATACAGTATGCTTATTATGTTTATAACATTTATTATTTGTCTATCTCCCTCTACCAGAATGGCCTAGAATGTAGTTTTTTAAACTCTCAAAATTCAGCAAGAAAACAATTTAAGGGCTGGGTGTGGTGGTTCATGCCTGTAATCCCAGCACTTTGGGAGGCCAAAGTGGATCACCTGAGGTCAGGAGTTCGACAGCAGCCTGGCCAACACAGTGAAACCCCGTCTCTACTAACAATTCAAAAATTAGCCAGGTGTGGTGGCGGACGCCTGTAATCCCAGCTACTTGGGTGGCAGAGGCAGGAGAACCACTTGAACCAGAGAGGTGGAGGTTGCAGTGAGCTGAGATAGCGCCACTGCACTCCAGCCTGGAAAACAAGAGTGAAACTCGAAAGAAAGAAAGAAAAGAAAGAGAAAGAAAGAAAAGAAAAAAGAAAAGAAAAAGAAAGAAAAGAAAGAAAGAGAGAGAGAAAGAAAGAAAAGAAAGAAAGAAAAAGAAAACAATTTAAAAGTAGGCAAGCTATGATGCTGGCTGTGGTTAAGAAAAGAATAAAAAATAAGAAAACAAAAATAAAAGTGGGCAAGGCTGGGCACAATGGCTCATGCCTGTAATTCTGGCACTGTGGGAGGCCAAGGTAGGTAGATTGTTTGATCCCAGGAGTTTGAGACCAGCCTGGGTAACATGATGAAACTCTATCTCTACAAAAAATTAACCAGGCATGGTGCATGTGACCGTAGTCCCAGCTACTAGGGAGGCTGAGGTAGGAGGATTGTTTGAGCCTGGGAGGCAAAGGTTGCAGTGAGCTGATATCACGCCACTGCACTCCAGCCTGGGTGACAGAGCGAGATCCAGTCTTAAAAGAAAAAAGAAAAAAAAAAAGGCCGGGTGTGGTGGCTTACTCCTGTAATCCCAGCACTTTGGGAGGCCAAGGTGGGTAGATCATGAGGTCAAAAGATTGAGACCATCCTGGCCAACAGGGTGAAACGCTGTCTCTACTAAAAATATAAAAATTAGCTTGGCATGGTGGTGTGCTCCTGTAGTCCCAGCTACTTGGGAGGCTGAGACAGGAGAATCACTTGAAGCTGGGAGGCGGGGGTTGTAGTGAGCCAAGATTGCACCACTGCACTCCAGCCTGGCGACAAAGCGAGACTTCATTTCATTTAAAAAAAAAAAAAAAAAGTGGGCAAAAGATTCAGACACATCATTGAAGAAGATATAGAGATGGCAAATACACCATGAAAAGATGCTCAACAGTGTCAAAACCACAGTAAGATCCAACTACTCACCTATTAAAATCTCTAAAACCTAAAAACTGTTTATACCAAGTGTTGTCTAGAATATAGAGAACCTGGAACGTTTATACACTGTTGGTGGGAATATAAATTGTTAAAACCACTTTGGAAAATCATTTGGCAGTTTCTTAAAAAAGTTAAATATATACCTAACATATGACTCAGACATTCTACTCCTAGATATTTACCCAAGAGAAATGAAAGCATAAATCTCTATAAAGACTTGTACACAGATGTTCATGGAAATTTTATTCATAATAGCCTAGAATTATTAATATCCATCATCAAAAGAATAAACAAATTATGATATATTCATAAAATACAATACTACTCAGCAGCAAATGATTTATTCATAAATGCTACAATATAGACAAATCACAAAATTACTATGCTGAGTGACAAAAGCCAGACCAAAAAAGGCTCATACAATATGATTTCATTTGCAGCAAACTGATCTTAAAGAAAGCAGATCAGTGGTCAGGTGATGGTGGGGTGGGGTGGGAGGCAAGAATTAAGTAAGCATGGATGACAAGGGGGTACTACAAACTTTTGCAGGTGATGAATATGTTCATTATCTTGATTATGGTGATGTTTTCATGGCTGTATACATATGACAAAACATCAGATTGAATACTTTAAATATGTACAATTTATTGTATTTCAATTATACCTCAATAAAGATGTTTAAAAATAAAAACTCTCCTGGTACAAGATTCCCACTCTGTCTTCTGGTTTTAGTTTTTTTTTTTTTTTTTTTTTGAGATGGAGTCTTGCTCTTGTTGCCCAGGCTGGAGTGCAATGATGTGATCTCCGCTCACTAAAACCTCCCCCTTCTGGGTTCAAGTGATTCTCTTGCCTCAGCCTCCCAAGTAGCTGGGATTACAGGTGCCCGTCATTATGCACAGCTACTTTTGTATTTTTAGTAGAGACAGGGTTTTACCATGTTGGCCAGACTGGTCTTGAACTCTTGACCTCCAGCGATCCGCCTGCCTTGGCCTCCCAAAGTGCTGGGATTACAGGCATGAGCTACCATGCCCAGCCAAGTATTCTTATACCCATATCACATTACCAAAGGTTTTCCATGTTAACCATACAAATTATTTATTTTCCTCAGGAATCACTTTAGCATCCATTAATAAATAAGTTTTTCCTATTTGCAAAGTTTTAAGAATTCAGTCAGCAATGAATACTTGTATTATTCAACAGTAAAACTCATAGCTAACACGTACGTGGCAAAAGTATACTAAGGCTTTGTCCTTATGACTAAGTTAATTAAGTAGAATTACAGATTTTTAAATACTAAAACAGTGTATCATGTAAGGTGTTTAAATGTCTAAGACAGCTGATGGAGAAGAGCCAATGCAGCATCCCTTCTGGAGAGATTAAGATTTCCAAGGTCCTCAAAAATAGGTACGGAGTGGAATAAAGTTTTAAAAAAAAAGCAAAGAGGGAAAAAATTAATAATCTCCTCTCTTTTGATCACATACTTTGTCATTACTCCTAAAATACAAAGCTGTACTTGAAAATATCATGGTGCCAAAATGTCAGGGGGCAGGGGGAAAGAATTACTTATTACCTGCATTGTTTTAAAATGTTTATGCTTGGCTGAGTTGCAGGGTATTAAATGCATATATATCTCCCCAAAATGTACTACTAATAGGAGTTACTGGTAGTTATGCTTAGCACTTTCAGGGTCCCAACTGGACATAAATCTCTGGTCAAAATTCTCAGGTATTAAAGTGTTTATTGAGCATCTTCAAGATGAACAAAATTGCTATTATCTCTAAGGAAATTATAAAAAGAAAATTAACAAGTATAAGAAAAAACCCAAGGATTTTTAATGAAAAAAATACATGATAACAAGGGCACTATACATTAAGTTACTACACACACACACACACACACACACACACACACACACTTTTTTAAACCTCTTTTTTAAACCTGGTACAAGTTAAACAACATCTTTCTCATACCCACATGATTAAGGATGTATTCCGACAGGATATAAAGAAGATGAAACACAAGCTGGTGGGCCTCAGATTTAGAAACTCTAATGCAGGACCAGATCCCAAAAGCTATGTTTTCTATCACTTTTGTGACATTTAGGAAACATTTACCTTGCATAAGATACAAAAGCTTTTCCTTTTAAGTATACTAACTATTTGTACAGAAAATCGCTATTGAGGGACAGGTCCACCAAGGCTGTATTCACCTATAATTCACTGTAGTATACATAAAGTTCACTTGGAGGTTGGGACGGTGAAAAGTATAATGAATAAACAAGCTGAGCTGTAACTGTGAATTTCTTACTGCTAATTTTGAATGTCCAACTCACTCCTACAGATATTACACCTTATAATACATGACACACAAAAGAATACGTCAAACTTTGCTGTAGAGCTGTTAGGAGAATGCCAACATAGATACTGAAAATTTTAGGAACTTGTATTTAATACCCTATACATTTAAAAATAATTAAACATTTTAAATATGTAAACACAGTTTTCAAAAAGTGATGCTGAGCACCTTTAAACACAATACTGATACACTGTGACTAAACATGCATTTAGATGACAACGAATTGCTTTTTAAAGAGCTACTCATTTAAATACTTACATGAAAATATTGATAGCTCCAGTTTCTACCTAAAAGCCAAAAGAGTATATAATTAGGGATTTAAACTTTTCTTCATGCTCTTGGTTTTTGTGGGGTTTTGTTTTGTTTTTTGGTTTGTTTGTGGAGAAGTTGCACTGTAACTTTCTGATTAAAAAGTATCAGAAGAGACTTTCACACAGAATGAAGTGAGAAAATATTTTTTAACTATACCAAAGTCTGAATCCTCTGACATGTCTCATCCTCACAAGTAACTGACTGGAGTTTGTATATTAACAAGCATTTCTCCTTAGCAACTCAACATCAAAAAAGAAAGGAGTGTCTCCAAAAGAATATAGTTCAATTGGTGAAATAGCTAATAAACCATTACCACTACTGAGAGGTGAAGATTTACTATTTAGAATCTTGAAAGAAAAGGATACCATAAAAACTAGAAATAATAAATGAAAAGAATATTACCTACAGTTCAACACTAAACTATAAATTAATCTGGACTTTTTCCTTTTATGTAAACACAGACTAAGAGAAATGTGGATTTGAGGTAACTAAGAGCTGTGTTTAACTTAGTATAACATAGTCAAATTTGGCAACCTGCCTCTATAAAATGCTGACATCAAATATTTTCAATTCTTAGGAAAATGAAAATTAATTTTTATTTAAAAATCATACATATAACTAAATATTAGCTTTGCATTAAATAGGGTATAAATAATAAACTTTATATTAAATAAAATATAAATCTAAAGGGCAAGGAACATTAGAATTCCACCTACCTCTACTATAACAGTACTTTATATTTAGATACATGTCATGTACCTGAAACATTAAGAATGGGAGGCTGGACTTAGAAAAGCTGAAAGTGACTCATATTCATGTAAAGTATTAAGATTAAATTTGATATTATATTGTGCATGCTTTGAATATTAAATATTAATATCCATTTAAAATCTTCATTTTAAAAATATAAAATATACCCATAAATGGTCTCTGGAGAAACAAAAACATTTAGGTTAATTTCCCAACAATTATAATCGATATTTCTAGTTTACCAATCTTTTTTCTTTTTTTTTTTTTTGAGACAGAGTTTCTTCTCTTGTTGCCCAGGCTGAAGTGCAATGGCGCGATCTCAGCTCACTGCAACCTCCACCTCACAGGTTCAACCGATTCTCCTGCCTCAGCCTCCCAAGTAGCTGGGATTACAGGCACCCGCCACCACACCCAGCTAATTTTTGTATTTTTAGTACAGACTAGGTTTCACCGTGTTGGCCAGGCTGGTCTTAAACTCCTGACCTCAGGTGATCCACCCACCTCTGCATCTCAAAGTGCTAGGATTACAGGCATGAGCCACCACATCCAGCCTAGTTCACCAATCTTTAGACAACAGATGCTTACAATGAATATACTGCTTAGTACTTATTTGGTATTTTAAATTAATATACTTACTTAACAAAGAAAATATCCCAGAAGAGTTGTTTTAAAGTTTTAAATATAAACTAAATTTTAAACTATAAATACTTACCTTAAAATACTAGAAATCCTAATACCATCAATTCAGTAAGAGCTCTGGCACAGAAAAATGTAACTACAAATCAAATTCTTTTTTAACCAGAGCTGGATCTTCATTACAAAGTAAGGGGGAAAAAATCCTCTGCTGTCATCAAAAAGTTCCCCAAATTATCTGTAAACACCAAGGAATTCTATTAATCTTTCTTAATTCTCTCAATTTCTACATATTAATACCTATAGTGTTTTACTTCCAATATAGCACAAATCCATGCCACATATGTTGATTTCTGTTGCTTATCTGATTAATTCAAGTAAAAATTCTCAGTATTTACCAAGACACTTTAAATTTCTATTAGATAACCATTAGTATACTATTGGTTTGTAGTTAAAAGTACAAAAATTAGAAGGGAAGAGGCTAAAATGCAACTGCACAGTTTCCTTTCCACAGATGTAGCTGCTGGACTTTGTGTTATGATGTAAAATCTATTACTTTATCTTTCTTAATGAGTTAGATTATGAACATTTTCTTACCTGTCTGCCAATTAAAAATTTCTTCACAACTTTAAAGAGAGAACAAGTTCTTTCAGAACTTAAAAAAATTCATGATATACATACACACATACAAATATACATTCACACAATGTTTTTGTTGCTGTAGTTCTTTTTTGTCTTATAAGAACCAAAATTGAGTATTTCCAAGGATAAGTTAAATAAACTATTTGTGTTCAGACTATATTACTACGGATAAGTTCAGAAGAGCTTTTGAAATACTGGCCTTATTAGATAATCAAAAAGCATAAAAATTATACAAAATAAGAGGAGTAAAACATCTCTTAAGGGAGGTAAAAATATGGAACTGGCAACAAATGTATCTGTTTTAAATAAAAGCTTCTCATTAAACCAGTCTTCAGTCCTATTATCTCAATGCCACGCTTTGACAATATTCACCTTCTTTTCTAAGACATCAGAAGTCACCAGAGTTGTAAATTCTGAAAAGCTTCAATAATTTATGTAGCAGATAATTTCTTACAGTCCAAATTTTTTTTTGCTTCCATAGATAATGCTGGTTCTTTGGGTTCTTGCTTAACTGGGCTCACAGAAATGGTACTTTCTGGATTTTCTTCAACTTTAAAAACAAACAGAAAAGTCCTAAAAGTTAATATATTTCATGACACTGGGAGAGAGAGGAAAAATATTTTATATTCTAAAAATAACTTCTGTGAAGACTTTAGTTCTCAAAGCAAACTGCAAATCTTTTCCCACAAAAGTGCCCAATCCAGAACGTGTGCAAAGAAGTGACAAAGTTAAATAAGGTTGGAGTTAACAGAGTTTACTTCTATGTTGACAGGGATTAGTAATAAAGTGAATGTAACAAGGTCTTGGACTAAACCTAAATGCCCAAGTCTTAACTAGTTCCCTTTCAACTCAACATTTAGGTTTATAATTCAAAATCTTTCTTTCGTCCAGGTGTGGTGGCTCACTCCTGTAATCCCAGCACTTTGAGAGACTGAGGTGGGAGGATTGTTTGAGCCCAGGAGTTTGAGACCAGCCTGGGCAACATATTGAGGTCCTGTCTCTTAAAAACAAAAAAATTTTAAAGTTTGCCCAGTATGGTGGCATGTGCCTGTGGTCCCAGCTACCTGGGAGGCTGAGGTGGGAAGACTGCTTGAACCAAGGAGCTCAAGGCTGCAATGACCCATGATTACATCATTGCACTCCAGCCTGGGTGACACAATGAGACTCTGTCTCAAAACAATAAAATACCAAAAATGAGAATTTTCCTTTTAGCCTTTATATATGCCTACTTCATTTCATTTTACTTTGTGTATGTGTGCATACATCAATTCCTCCATAATAACCTTTGCATGAAAATATTTTTCTTCGTTTAATTTTTTCCCATTAATTTTTTCGTGTACTCTAAAATGACCTTCCTGGTTTCATATTACCATAGATTTTTCCATGGAAAACAGGTAATTAGGGTGTAAGTAATTTCTATGGCACTAAATAATTAGAAACAAGGAGAAGGAAAACATTTAAGTATAAAAGTTTTGAAACTCATGGGAATGAAATTTCCTCCTTCTCTCTCATAATTTTGCTTCATATATATAATATCATAGACTCTGGGTAGAAATAATAGTTTTATCTATAGTATAACATAGTGATGATACTACAAAGGTTACAACAATAACATCATAAATTGATTTCAACTTACTAAGAGCTGAGTGGTTGTCTATAATCCGTATTGGAATAGTCTGCACATCTCCCAACAGAATCTGATGAACAGTTCCTTCCAGATTCCCTGTATCCTCAACATCTCCAACGTCTACCAGCTGGTCCATTGCAACTAGATTTTGATCTGGTTCTGGAAGGTTACCCATGGTGGAGGCAGTACTACTGTTTTGGGTTAGGCATGTATCTCTTTGAAGGCTATGAGTTTGATCAAGCAGTAGAGAATTATTGTTCATTACAGCACTTCCTATTGAATCCAGAAGTCCTGAAGGACTAGAGGATGGCTGGTTATTTACTGATACCAGAGCTGGTGATTCATCAGGAGAGGTGAACCTTGGTTGTAACTGCAAATCCTTTTAAACCAAAAAGAGTTACATCAAAATGTCTGAATTTACTATGTATGATATTCTCATAGGATATACTATTCTTCTGACAAAAAATTGGAACAAATAAGAAGTATAGTTTTAAATAAATATTAAATGAAGAAAGAAACAAGAATCAAGGGAAAAACAGTACAATTAAATTTATTGAATTCATAGTCAACCTTAAACTTTTTTTTTTTTTTTCAAGATGGGGTTCCACCATGGCGGCCAGGCTGGTCTTGAACTCCTGACCTCAGGTGATCCACCCACCTCGGCCTCCCAAAGTGCTAGGATTACAGGCGTGAGCCACCGTGCCCGGCCTCAACCTTAAACTTTTAAAAAACATACTGTTTGTATTATCTTAAATCAAGACACAAAAAGGTCAAGAAGTTAACAGTGAAAACATATTTGATCATTATTATAATTGTTAACAATTCTCTAAAATCCATAGGAGAAGAGGTGAATTGAGGAATAAAGAGAAGGACCTCAAATTTGGATATTTTACTGGATACCTACCTGTAGCTGTGTAAATATTTTGGGCTGAAATGAGGAGAGTGAGGAGAGCAAGTGGGTTGCCTCAGGAGACAAAGAACCCCCTGTCAGATTTGTTTCCATTTTGGTAGTAATTGATTCTTCTGGTGAATTTCCTAAATTATATTAAAAAACTATTAAAACAAAATAACTTTTATGGCTTCTATGAAGTCATAAAAATACTTTATTACAACCCTTTCTATCAGAACTAAAATAGGAAATAATTTCAGAGTTTTGCAAAGGACTTCAGTAAGTCATCTAGCCCAAGGGTCCCTGACCCTACTGGTCTGTGCCTTGTTAGGAAGTGTGCTGCACAGCAGGAGGTAAACATGGGGCAAGCAAGCCTTACTTCGTGAGCCAGTCTTACTGTGTTAGCTCCACCTCCTGTTAGATCAGCAGAGGCATTAGATTCTGGGATCTAGGTTGCATGCTCCTTATGAGAATCTAATGCCTGATGATCTGAGGTGGAAGTTTCATCCTGAAACTATACCCTCTCTCCACCCTGGGTCTGTGGAAAAATTGTGCTCCACAAAACTGGTCCTTGATGCCAAGAAGACTGGGGACTGCTGATGTAGCCCACTATTTCCAGAACCTGGCAGATCATGAGAAACTCTAAGGTATGTTTAAGAAAATATAGATTCCTAGGTTTAACCTCCATTAATTTTAATTTGGTAGCTCTAGGATGGGACTGTCCCTCCATATCCATGGGAGACTGGTTCCAGGACCCCCATTAGAAATCAAAATCTGCAGATTCTCAGTTCCTGAAATAAAAGGGCATAGTAATGCATATCATCTAAGCATATCCTCCCACAAACTTTAAATCCTCTCTGGATTACCTATAATACACAATACGATGTGTATTATAAAAGTCCTCCAATATACTTTAAATCATCTCTAGATTATCTATAACAAGGAAAAAAATATCTGTACATGTTTGGTACACATCCAATTAAAAATATATTTTTGATCAGTGGTTGGTTGAAGCCATGGATGCAAAACTCATAGATACAGAGGCAAAACTATATATCTCTATATCTATCTATCTATTTTTTTTTTCTTGAGACAGAGTCTCGCTCTGTCACCAGGTGCCAGGCTAGAGTGCAGTGGCGCAACCTTGGCTCACTGCAACCTCCACCTCCCGGCTTCAAGCAATTCTCCTGCCTCCTGAGTAGCTGGCACTACAGGCTTGTGCCACCACGCCCAGCTAGTTTTTCTATTTTTTTTGTAGAGACGGGGTTTCACCATGTTGGCCAGGATGGTCTCAATCTCTTGACCTTGTGATTCACCCGCCTCGGACTCCCAAAGTGCTGGGATGACAGGCATGATGTGTGTGTGTGTGTGTGTGTGTGTGTATATTTTTTAACCTTGAAAGACACTATATCTGTAACTCTAGTCCATCCTCCATACTGTAATGCTGGACTATACCTAAACTTCTCTAGATGTGTGAAATCTATGGCACTTCTTAATTATAAACATCAAACTTAATTCACCTTTTGTAGCCCTAGTAACTAGAACAATACCTGGAAAAATTGGTCTTCGATGACAACAGCATTAAATTTCTTTCAATAACTCATTTTGGTATAAATTAATAAAAATAGAAACTCTGTTTTCTTAATATCTCAAATTTAATTATAGGGAATCTGAATCATTCTCATGTAATTCTTACACATTAACCCAAATATATTCATCTCTTTAAGTTAATGAAAAACTAGTTATCGGGCAGGTGAAGTGGCTCACGCTTGTAATCCCAGCACTTTGGGAGGCCAAGGCAGGTGGATCACTGGAGGCCAGGAGTTCGAGACCAGCCTGGGCAACATGGTGAAACCTTGTCTCTAGTAAAAATACACAAATTAGCCAGGAGTGGTGGCATGTGCCTGTAGTTCCAGCTACTCGCAGGACTAAGGTGGGAGGATCGCTGGAGCCCGGGAGGCAGAGGGTACAATGAGCAAGATCACGGCACTGCACTCAAGCATGGGTGACAGAGTGAAATCCTGCCTCAAAAAAGCAACAGAAACCCTAATTATCAATGAATATTTATTGCTTCCATAATACAAATGACTAATTTAAAAATGGCCATAGTATCAGAAAAGAATGGATTTAAGCACTGGCTTTCTGTGTGACCTTCAATACGCTATATAACTCAGTTTCTATTTATTTTTGTAAGACAGTCTTGCTCTGTTGCCCAGGCTGGAGGGCAGTGGTGTGAACTCAGCTTATTGCATCCTCTGCCTCCTGGGTTCAAGCGATTCTCCTGCCTCTGCCTCCTGAGTAGCTGGGACTACAGGCACCTGACACCATGACCAGCTACTTTCTGTATTTTTAGTAGAGATGAGGTTTTACCATGTTGACCAGGCTGGTCTCGAACTCCTGACCTCAGGTGATCCACCTGCCTTGGCCTCCCAAAGTGCTGGGATTAGAGGTGTGAGCCACCGCGCCCATCCTACATCTCAATTTCTAAGCTTCAGCTTCCTCATCTGTAAAATCAGCGTAAGAGTCCTTTCTCAATAGACCACTGAGAGGATTAAGCAGCACTTACATGTTTCTTGGCTTCTTCATTATTAATGTACTTTTACTTCACTGCTGTAGTCACCCACCACTATCATCATACTCTGGATGATCCTACCTCTAAAATCTCAAGTTCAAACATCTCATTCTCTTTTCACAATCACTTATTATGTTTTTTTCTTTTTTTGAGACAGAGTCTTGCTCTGTCACATAGGCTGGAGTGCAGTGGCACAATCTCAGCTCACTGCAACCTTCGCCTCCAGGGTTCAAGCGGTTACCCTGCCTCAGTCTCCTGAGCAGCTGGGATTACAGGTGCGTGCCACCACACCCAGCTAGTTTTGTATTTTTAGTAGAGATGGGGTTTCACCATGTTGGCCAGGCTAATCTCAAATTCCTGACCTCAGGTAATCTGCCCACCTCGGCCTCCCAAAGTGCTGGGATTACAGGCATGAGCCAGCGCGCCCAGCTGCAACCTCTTACTCTTCCAGAGATTTTGCTCTGGTACTTCACTACAGTTCTTCTTCAACTTCATGTGAACCTCCAGTCAATTAATACCTCACGTTTCTTCAGATCCATCAACCTCTTTCTTAGTAAAATTCTTTCCCCATCCAGCTTACAGTCCTGGGTCTATAATTTCAGTCACTCTTTACAAGTACCTAAACTCTCGTCTCTCTGTCCTTGTGTCATATCCCTCCAGTAAAGCCCTGACTCTGGATGAAAATGGCTTCCTGCACCAATACATGGGAAGCTGAGTGCCACTGAAAAAAATACCAATTCACTATTAACTCTGATTGGACCTTCACCTGTATATAGCAATGTTTCACTACCCATTCAGGATAATTTTTAATTTGCATTTCCGTCAAATCTATGGCACCCTTCTTGAAGCCTTTCGTTATCCTTAGCACTCTTATTTAAAGAGAAAAGGGAAGCCAATAGAAGTTTCTTTAACTTCCCATCACCATCTTCATCTATCTTTTCAGTTTTCTACTATCTTAAAATATCTTCCCTCAACCCTATTCTCCATTGCAAAATTCCTGAAAAAGTGGTGCACTTTTCAAGGAGTCCCTACTCCTTCGCTCATCTCCCATTCACCCTTCAATCACCCTAATATGACTTCCTCCCAATCCACTCCATTGAAATGGCTCTGATACTCAACTTTACAAACCTATTTAGTCCTTTATTCTCTCTCCTGCCCTACCAATGCTCTCTTCTTTTGCCAGTGATGCTGAGCTCAGTAAATGCTATCAGTCAGTTGCTCATTACAGAAATTCAGAGGTTTGGCCAGGCATAGTGGCTCATGCCTATAATTCCAGCTCTTTGGGAGGCCAAGGTGGGTGTATCACCTGAGGTCAGGAGTTTGAGATTAGCCTGGCCAGCATGACGAAACCCTGTCTCTACCAAAAATGAAAAATTTAGCCAGGTATGGTGGTGTGCGCCTGTAATCCCAGCTACTTGGGAGGCTGAGGCAGGAGAACTATTTGAACCCAGAAGGCAGGGGTTGCAGTGAGCTGAGATCGTGCTACTGCACGATCTAGCCTAGGTGATGGAATGAGACTCCATCTCAAAAACAAAAAAAGAAGTTCAGAGGTTTAACTTTATACAGGGGGTGAAGTTAAGAATGTACTTAAAAGAGACTACAATTTGAGTACTAAGAGGAGTTTTCCATCTAGAAGAGAAAAGACATTTCCAGAAAAAAGAACACACGCAAAAGGGTGGAAATAAGTTTAGAATATTGAAAGGGCACAGCAGTAAGAATAGATGAGAAAAAGCAACCATAAAATGGACCGTAGTTCCCAGATCAGGGCATCTTAGAGTTCTTACTACTGGAATTAGCCAGACTCATAATGAATTAGCTACAGTTAACTGTGCTAGTTATCAGCTTAAACATTTCAGTCATAAAAAAGGATTAAAAGCAAAGTATAAGAGGAAATTTAAATAGCAAGAAGTACCTCTTTGGATCCTGGTTTCCTTATCTATAAAACTTGATTAGATGAGATAATGTCTTAAGTTCCTTTCAGTTAAACACTGTTTGAATTTATATTTTAAAGGTATTCAAGTAAACCTACCTTCTGCAAATGTAACTGTCACGGTCTCTTTGAGAATATTCCCACTGTCTGTAGTCCACTGAAGCTGAAATGGGAATACTGATTTCAGTAAACATAAAGCTCTTATATCGAAAAATATCTTAAGACATCATTATAACTATCATATTTTATTCACAGTATGTGATTTATTCTGAAACTACTCTCTTCACTTGTTCACATTCTCCAAGCACAAGTATACTTTATTATACAAATACACTAAATTCCTGAGTTCTGATAGCAAAAATTTGGACAGCAAGTGTAGATGACAAGGACTACTTCTAACATTTTGATACTTAAGAGTTATGGGGTTGTGTACAGTGGTTCACGCCCATAAGGCTTGGAAAGCCAAGGCTGGAGAAGTGCTTGAGGCCAGGAGTTTGAGACTAGCCTGGGCAACAAAGTGAAACTCTGTCTCTACAAAAGTTTAAAAAATTAGCTGGCTGTGATAGGTGGTGCCTGTAGTCCAAGTTACCAGGAGGCTGAGGTGGGAGGACTGCTTGAGTCTGGGAGGTCATGGATGCAGTGAGCTGTGATGGTGTCACTGCACTCTACCTGAGTGACAGAGTGAAACTCTATCTCAACAAAAAAAGAAAAAAGACCAAGTAAAGAGTTGTGGATTGCAAGAAATAGTTCTAGCTTTTGAAATATCCTTATTTATTCACACACTACATTTGGATAACAGAAGTTAAGAAAACAAAAGATATTGCACCTCAGATTTTAATGCCATAATCACTGCCTGTATTATAATTAGTCATTTCTGGGTAATTACAGTAATCTCTTCAGAGTAGGCAAAATTTTCACAGAAATGACTAATATTCAGGGAGAAACTACCATATCAAACTATGAGTTAAGGCCAGGCACAGTGGCTCACACCTGTAATCCCAGCACTCTAGGAGGCCAAGGAGGGCAGATCACGTGAGGTCAGGAGTTCAAGCCTGGCCAACACGGTGAAACCCGCCTGGCCAGCATGGTGAAACTTGCCAGTTCACCAGCCTGGCCAACATGGTGAAACCCACCTCTACTAAAAATACAAAACATTAGTTGGGTGTGGTGGCTCAGGCCTGTAATCCCAGCTACTTGGGAGGCTGAGGCAGGAGAATTGCTTAAACGTGGGAGATGGAGGTTGCAGTGAGCTGGGATCATGCCACTGCACTCCAGCCTGAGTGAAGAGAGAGACTCCGTCTCAAAAAAATAAAGTGAGTTAAACTGATATCCATAGATGGTATATGGAACCAACATTATCATTTTGGGTAATCAGGTATGAACAACTGTATTTATTTATTTTTTTGAGATGGAGTTTCGCTCTTGTTACTTAGGCTGGAGTGCAATGGCACAATCTCGGCTCATTGCAATCTCTGCCTCCTGGGTTCAAGTGCTTCTCCTGCCTCAGCCTCCCGAGTATCTAGGATTACAGGTGCCCACCACCACACCTGGCTAATTTTTGTATTTTTAGTACAGATGGGGTTTCACTGTGTTGGCCAGGCTGGTTTCAAACTCCTGACTTCAGGTGATCCACCCGTCTTGGCCTCCCAAAGTGCTGGGATTACAGATGTGAGCCACCACACCAGGCCTATTACAGTTTCTCACATTGCAGTTATTCAGATGGCCTAATAGTAGCCATTCTTATTAAACTAAATATTAATAGAAGCTGATAAAAACTCTGTAATAAAATAAGGAATTATGGTTGTAATCATACCGTTGCTGGAATAATCTCTGAGTTATATACCATATCTCCATTTCGCAAGGATTTCTGTACCTCATGGATGTGATTTTTTATATCATTTACAGTCGGAAAAAAAGATAAGTTATGTCTTTCAGGTACCTCATCGGGTTTGAACAGTTCCCTTTCCACAAATTTTCTGTAAAGAATATAAAATGGAATAAAGATATAAACCATTTAGCAATATGCCTTTAGATCAAAAGAGAGAAAGGTTCTCTTTTAGTATAAACTCCTTTAAAGCATGGTTTGGAGTCCTGCAAAAAATTTGTATTTTCCTACTTAAAATTTTTCCATACATTACATCATAGAATTAATGTAGACTATAGAAATGCAATATTTTCATTGATAAAATAACTAATATATTAGAGTGAGCTTTGATATTTTTATGGATTTAAATAAATCTATTATTTTCAGTTTAAGTATAATAATGTTTTTCATGCTATGTCAGGCACTGTATGGAACACTTCACATTAAATATCTCCTTTAATGCTTAATGATTAATGACATAGGTAAAATTATCATTCCCACTTTACAGATGATAGAACTGAGGGCTGTAAAGTGAAATAATTTGCCCAAAACCATACACCTACCTAGTAAATAAGAGAGCTTGGGCCTATACTCAGGTTATGTGCATAAACATCACGTTATATTGTTTCCAAAAGTGTCAATTAATATTATATGAAATATGATGGGCTTGAATTTTACATGAAGACAAAGACATAAATAGAAGGCAGCACTGTTATTGAATTGTATAAAAAATAAATACATAAAAGAAATGATAACATAACATATATATGCTTATTATATTTGGTGGACCAAATAGCAGAGCTGTATTATACTTCTCAAGATTCAGGTTTAGTAAATAGTGAATGGCTTTTCCAAATTTTTGCCTTATGCTAATGATACCCCAGTGGAAATAAATATAAAACGTGTAAGAAAACTGCTAAATAGAAAAGTCATGTATTAGTTAGGAAATAATTCTAGGAATTAATTCTGAGACCTTAAGCGAAAGGACTTAAAACAAAACTAAATTATTTTTTCCAATGCTATAACAAAACAACACCAAACCAGGTGCAGTGGCTCGCTCCTGGAATCCCAGCTACTTGGGAGGATCACTTGAGGTCATGACTTCAAGAGTAGCCTGGGCAACATAGCAAGATCCCTGTCTCTTTTACAGAAAAAGTAAAAAGAAAAAAAAAAAACAGAAAAGAAAAGGCATTGAACAGAATATTACTCAAGGACCTGTTGTATTTCCTTTCATTTAAAGTAGCAGTTCAAGAACCTATTGATGGCTTTAAGAGAGGACTAACTATATTCATTTTGTTTTTTAGATCAGATTACACAATAATCAGTAAGAGCAAGGCTAAGTATCATAAATCACCATGGCAATGGGAATCGGCTATAGAGTTAGGCCTAAATTTAAGTTCTGCCACTCCCTCTTTTTTTTTATTTTTTATTTTTGAAAGAAAGAAAAAGAGAGGAAAGAAAGTGAGAATGAAAGAAAGAAAAAAAAGAATGTAAGAGAGAAAGAAAGAGGGAGCGAGAACGAGATTCTTGTTCTATTGCCCAGGCTAGAATGCAGTCTAAAAATGGGTATTAAAAACCTCTTTTATGCCAATAATTGTACTTAACAATGGAGACAGGAAGGAATAAGAGATGAAAATAACAAACAAGCAGCCAA
>CAUYLG010046816.1:0-13444 GCA_963573385.1 Cacajao melanocephalus | reverse complement strand
TTGCTGGTGAGGAGTTGTGATCCCTTGTAGGAGGAGAGGTGTTCTGGTTTCGGGTGTTTTCATCCTTTTTGCACTGGTTTCTTCCCATCTTTGTGGATTTATCCACCTGTCGTCTTTGTAGTTGTTGACTTTCAGATTGGGTTTCTGAGTGCACGTCCAGTTTGTTGATGATGAAGTTATTTCTTTCTGTTTCTTAGTCTTCCTTCTAACATTCAGGCCCCTCTGCTGTAGGACTGCTGAGGTCCACTCCAGGCCCTGCTTGCCTGGGGATCACCTACAGCTGCTGCGAAATAGTAAGGGTTGCTGCCAGTTTCTTCTGCTATCTTTGTCCCAGAAGGATACCCAGCAGATGTCTGTCTGAGCTCTCCTTTAAGAGGTGACTCTTTGGATATACAGGGGTCAGGGAGCTGCTTGAGGAGACAGTCTGTCCTTTATAGGAGCTCACGTGCTGAGCTGTGAGCTCCGTTGTTCATTCAGAGCTGCTGGGCAGGTACATTTAAGTAAGTCTCTGCAGCAGAACTCAAAACCCACCTTTTTTTTCCCCAGGTGCTCTGTCCCAGGTATTTAGGGCTTTATTTATGAGTTTCTGTTGTGCTGCTGCCTTTTTTCAGGGCTGCCCTGCCCAGCCAGGAGGCAGCCTAGTCGCTGTCTGCCTGCAGACGCTTTGCTGAGCAGCTGTGGGCTCCACTCAGCTGCCCTGTGACCTTCCCTGCAGTCCTGTTTATATGGGTATAGTTAGAACTGCTTCTGCAATGGCGGCCCACCTCTATAATGGCGGACTCTTTCTGTAATGGTGGGCTGCCTCAGCAATGGCAGACTACCTCCATAGTGGACTGCCTCGGTAATGGTGGACACCCCTCCCCCACCGAGCTAGACTGTCCCGGGTTCAGCTGTGCTTGCTGTGAATCTCTATCCAGAGCATTTCAGATTGCTGTTTTTTTGTGGGGGTGGGACCAGCCGAGCCTGATCACCTGGCTACCTGCCTCAGAGCCCTTTTTTTTTAGTTGAACGGGTGACTCTGTGTCTCGGGTGTTCCAGTTGCCTGTTGAAAAGCCACTGGGATCTGTGCGATTTCCCATGCAGTGACCCACTGCGCCGGCTGAAACAGCCGCGCTGAGATTCGTGGTGCTTTTTTGCCTGGGAATCTCCTGGCCTGGCTCCCTGTTTCAGTCCACTTTTTTTATCAGTTGAATGGGTGACTATCCCAGGAGCTCCAATCGCCAGCTAAAATGGTGCCTAGACTCGTGTATTTTGTGCAGAGAACCACAGCACCAGCCAAAACCGCCACGCCGGCCAAAACCGCCGCACTGGCGACCCGTGGGGCTCCTCCGCCTGGGAATCTCCTGGTCTGTGGGCAATAAAAATCTGTCTGGAAATGCGGCATCCACTCACCCTCCGCGCTTTCGCTGAGAGCTGCAATCCTGAGCTGCTCCTAATCGGCCATCTTGGATCTGTCCCCTTCCTTGTTTTGTTTTTCCAAGGAGCTTCAACAGGCACCTGGCTAATTAAGAAAGCTTGATGAGAGAGATAGGGTTTCTGATGGGTGAGTAGCCACAAAGAGGCTGATGTTGTCTGCCTCAGCAAGCAAAATTCCAAAAATAATCTCTTCACCTTGGATTAACTGCAATTAATCTACAACCTTTATGGAGCAGCAGCAGAGAGGCATTTATAACTACAGAAAAAGGAAAAGGAAGTAATTGGCTGCTGCTCTTAATTTAGCTTGCTTTTCATGGCTTCATACCATCTTTGCAAAATGGTGTTCTGAATATTTGAAGATCTGAGCTCAAAGTTCTCAAATTATAGTGAAATTAAAATGAACAGGGCATTACTAGTGTAATTTAAAATTCTGGGTTTTGAATTTATTTCTCAAACAAGCAATGTAATTAGCCAAAACTTGCAAAGTGTGCATGTATTGTACACATATATACAGATTTATAAGCATAAAACAAAAAAAAATCAATTTTAAAGAAGGGCTAATCTACAGCCATCAACTAATTCATTGAAATTTCTCATTTTTTAAAATTGAAAAACATTAAAGTGTCATGTGCTTTAAGTGTCAGGAATATTTTCAGAAAATTCACGACAGGATAAATAGCAGATATAAAACAATTTATAGAAAAAAATCATATTTTGTTTCATCCTTGAAAACAGAAAAGCAATACTAGAATTCAAATGAAATTCTGGTGTAATAAATTCAACCTTAACTATCTATAATAAAACTTTTAAGTAATATAACCAGAAAGGGAAATACTTAATCTGATAAAAAGAATACCAAATACTTAATCTGATAAAAAGAATACCAAAAAATCTACATCAGATAACACACCAAATAGTGAAATACCCAAATGGCATTCTGTTTATAATCAGGAAAAACATATTATCAATGGTGACTCAATTCCATACTGCAGACTCTTGCTGGTGAATCAAGGCAATAAAAATGAGATAAGAGTTTTAAGAATCGGGAGGGAAAAGACAGATTTTGAAGATGATATAATTACATATACAAAAAAAGCCAGAAGTTTTGCGAACAATTTAGAAATTTACAAAAGAGTTCAGCAAGGTTGCTGAACTCAAAAATCAATACTTAAAATCAATTGCATTTATATATACAGACCAACAGCACCATTTAAAATAGTAAGGAATGAAATAAGGAACTGTAAGGTACCAAGAAATAAATTTGATGAAAGATTTGTAAGGTATACAAAGTGTATAGAGATAAATATAAAACATTAGTGAAGAATTTAAAAGAAAACATATACATGGAAGGAGATATATATGTTAATATATGATGAGATTCAATTCAATATCTTTTTTATTTTTTGGAGACAGGGTCTTGCTCTTTCACCTTAGCTGGATTGTAGTGGCAGGAACTTGGCTCACTGCAAACTTCACTCAAGTCATCCTCCCACCTCAGCCTACAGAATACCTGGGACTGCAGGAACACACCACTAATTTTTTGTATTTTTGTAGAGACAAGGTCTTGCCATGTTGCCCAGGCTGGACTTGAACTCCTGGACTCAAGCAATGCACCTGTCTTTGCCTCCCAAAGTGCTAGGATTACAGGCATGAGACATTGTGCCTAGCCAAGACTCAACGTCTTAACAAAATAGTTTTTATTCTCAAATGAATCCAGCAAGTCAATGCAATTCTAGTCAAAATCTCAACAGGATTCTTCACGGAACTTAACATTGGTTTTAAAACTTATATATTAGGAGGTAATTACAGACAAGAAGAAAACATTGAAGAAGAACAAACTAAGTTATTCACCTTCTCACATACAAGAACTTGTTTAAAAGAAGAGTAAAATTTGGCATGCAAAATTTGCCAAATAGCGTGACAGAAAAAATATAAACGAATAAGCAAATGTATGAATATAGTACATTATATACGTTATATATAATGTATATTTGTATAAATAAGGTAACATATGTATAATGTATATGTAATATGTGTCTATATTACATTATATATACATATATAATATACATATATATGTATATATATGTATATGTATAATATACATTATATGTATATGTATATATACATATACATATATATACATATACACATATACATATATACATATACATATATAATATGTATAATACATGTGTATACATATGTATAATATACATATGTATATATAATATATAATTATATACATTATATATATAAAACATACATTATATGTTATATGTAGTGTGTATAGATATATAAAAATGGGATTTATTTCTGAAATCACAAATGAGTGAGGAACAAATTGACTAATAAATACACAGTCTTAGAAAAATTTTCATGTTGTGAACATTACTAGTTCTTCTAAATATCAAGTTTTTCCCTCTGCCCAAGGAAATTGAAGATTTAACTTTGAAGTCATCTTGAAATTAATCAAGCCATGTAAAATCATAGCCAGTTAGCTGTGAGCGGAAGTGATTTGAAGAGTGAGTGTGAGCTCTCCATTCTGTCTTCTGTGACAGCACTAATGGAGGAGGCTGAATATTCCAGATAGTACAGCTGAAAGCCAGCAGAGTTAACATAGCCTAGGTCTTTGAGTTACTTGTGGAAAAGGGCCCCACTCCGCTATGTTAGACACATACCATGAGTAAGAAGTAAACCTTCAAATAATTAAAAGGTAAACAAAAATATCTTTATAGCCTCAGAGCATAATTTTGTAATTAAAACACACAAAAATAAGTAAATTTGGAAACATCAATATTAAACACAGCTCTCCAACAAAATATACCATAAATTAAGTGAACACGCACACACACACACGTATTCTTTATTAGCTAAATAAAAATTGTCCAGAAGCAATAATTCATCAAAGATATAAACAAAGCATATAGAGCAGATAAAAGGTAAATAAATAAAAAGAATGCTCACTAAGGCCAGGTGCAGTGGCTCACACCTATAATCCCAACACTTTGGGAGGCAGAGGCAGGTTGAATACCTGAGTTCAGGAGTTCGAGACCAGCCTGGCCAACATGGTGAAACCCTGTCTCTACTAAAAACACAGTATTAGCCAGGCGCGGTGGCAGGCGCCTGTAATCCAGCTACTTAGGAGGCTGAGGCAGGAGAATTGCTTGAACCTAGGAGGCAGAGGTTGCAGTGAGCTAAGATGGTTACATCTCAAAACAAACAAACACAAAAAAACTCACTAACACGGAAGTGCAAATTAAGTAGATAATGAAATATTCTATCATATCTATCAGATCAGCTAAAATTAAGATGTATAAGCTTTAGACATGTTGGTGAAGAATCCAGGCAGTTCTACCTTCAAAATCTGACATTTCATCACGACCCCTACTCCCACCAGTCTCATCCAAGTGCCCACGAGCCTTCACCCTGGCCCCCTCTACAGGATCTTCTCTCAGCAGGTAGTAGTACCCTTTTACAAATATATGTCAGATGTTTCTTTAGTGTTTAAAATCCTTCAATGACTTCCCAGTCACTAAGAGTAAATTCTGTAGTACTACAAGGACCTACAAAGCTTTAGTTAAACTCCCCTCTCCAATATCTCTCTAGTCTCAGTTCCTACCCCTTTTCCTGACACTATGCTCCAGATTCACACACACTGCTTTCCTCATCCATATATATCTGTAGAGCGTATTAACAATAGCCACCATACTTCTCAGAGAGGCTTTTTTATCATGATTTTTAAATAAAATGGCCAACATATCCCATCTTCATAAGCAGCTTTATTTTCTTCATAGCACTAATCACTATCTGACATATTACATATTGATTGCTCTCTTTTCTGCATTACTCCTCTAAATTGAAGGCCTCTTGTACAGGGACACTGTATGTTGTATTGACTGGTGTATTCCTAAGGCCCAGGAAGTATATAGCAGGTGCTCAGATAATGTCTTTTCAATATCATTTTGTTATGATATGTTTCCAGCTGGGCCATCGCCTATGTGGAGTTCACATGATCTCTCCATATCTGTGTGGGTTTTTTCCTCAGTTTCTCCTCCCACATCCCACAGATGTGCATGTTAGGTTCACTGGTGTATCTAAATTGTCCCAGTCTGACTGACTGTGGGTGTGTGTGTGAGCGCACTCTGTGATTGAGTGGGGTCCTATCCAGGATTGGTTCCAGCCTTGCGAACCCAATCTTCCTGAATAGGCTCAGGGCACTCAAAACCCTGAGCTAGAATAGCAGGGAAATAATTATCTCATGTTCTTATTCACTTTTCTGAAATGTATATATAGCACACATTTATTCAGTGTTTAATATTAGAAGTGTCTTTTGCTTTATTTTGAAGTTTGGTGATGTTTTTGTGACCAGAAAAATGCATTCGAAACTTAACGTTTGTTTACATCCACTACCTTATGGCAAAATTGTTTCATTATTTGTCATTTTGCTTAAGGTTGCAGTTTCCAAAAACCTATCCACGATGTTAAGTGAGAGCTCCCTGTATCTTGGACATAATCAGTGCTTGATGAATATGTGTTTAATAAATAAATAAAAGGGTACACTTTAGTGCATGTATATATATATATATATACACATATACATAGAGCCTTGAAGAAAAATAAAAACCTCCAAAAAGGATCTCCAACAGGTCAGTTTTATTGAGTTATTTCTCATGCTTTAAAATCTGAGTTTGAAGGAACAACATGGGCAACAGCATTAGCCTAGGGTCAGCCCAAGGTGATTAGCCCAGTCAATGGTTCCATTAGGCTAAGGGATGAGGGATGAATTTCTAAGAAGAAGAAAATGAAAGGCCTGAGCAAAAAAGATGAGTTACAGACAAGAGTTTCCAAATGTGAAATGAAACTATAAATAAGATCTCATGCTCTCCAGATCAGATATCCCTATGGCTGATAGAGACACCCAAATTTATACAAATAGGACCAAGTGTCCATAGTGGAGTGAGAGAATGGTCATAGGGCCTTTGGTTTTAGAAAGGCAGCTCTTGACAGACATCCTACTTCATGTACCTGAGCCAGAACAGTTCCTGTAACCAAAGCCAAGATAAATTGCAGCCAGAAACTCCTCCACAGGCTTCTTGGGAAAAAAAAATCTGACAAATACTTCTCATTTGGTTCTTGGAAAGCCACCCAATAATGGGTCAGCTATTTTGACCAATTAGAAGTGAACAAGCACGAATCCATCCTTTGCATTAATGGACCTGATTGAGAACTGGAACAGGAATTTTCTCTACTTAAGCCAACACTTTGCTCTTTGCAGAGTATACTTTCACTTGTATTGAAAACTATCCCTCCTTAACCTACAGATTGAGTTTTTAAATGCAAAAGAAAGCTGTCATTTTTTCCTTCACAGATCTCATGGACTTTTGTTAAAAGAAAATAAATATAATGTGAAAGAAATTCTGAATCTAGGACTTGGAGTTAAGAGTTTGAATGCTATGCAAGTGAATATACTAGCCAACACATTGCCAGTTAATGGGACGATTTGAATCCACAGACAAAATGCATGCATTTGACAATTAGCATGTGTTCTAGAGCTAGAGTTGGGGGTACATGAAGCAGACAGTTTCAAGAAGAATCAGGCTGGAGCTCTCCTTCCACACAAAAGCAATATGTGTACAAGAGTTCTCAGATGCTGACTTATGGTTTTAAGGGATATAGGTTGATTCTACAGTTAAGAAAAATAAATAATATATCCAGTTTGTGCATTCCTATTTTAACCCCTTCTTTTGATTCAATGTTATTTATTCAAATTTTTTGTTATCACTTTATTATCTAATGCAATAATTTTCTATTGTGATTGTGCATCAGAGTCATTTAGGCAGTCTTCTGAAATTACAGTGAGGATAGTAACCTGGAGATAATCCATCTTACTTAGTGTGTTTTGGATGGACCACAGGCATATGTTCAGCTGCTATATTTGTGTTTTAATTGTATGGCCAATTTAGTGGTCAACCAAATTTGAAAACTGCTGACCTAATTTATGCAAAGCACAAAATCAATAATCTTTGCTCTCAAGTCACATTCATCATACAGGATTATCTCTGGATGACGAGATTATGATTGGCGTTTTTTTTTTCTTAATGTCTGTTTATATTTTCTATAATAAATGTTCCCTAAGGAACATAACCAATCTTATAACATAATAAAACATTTAACTAAAAATGAGCTTGAAATAGTTTTGTCTTACTCTGTTTTGTTTGTATCCAAACCAGAGAAATTCTTACCCAATAGCTGTGACTAATGGCATATGGGTATTATTGTACAATATGGTGGCTACTGGCAATTCTGGCCTCTATTTTAATACTTTTTTTTTATTCTGTCCCTTTTTTTTCAAGTGAAGTCTTAGTTTATAGGAGCTCTTGAAAAGGTCTAAAGGTTTAATCAATTATAATGCCATTTTAAAAGATTATCAAAATATCTCTCTTAAACATTGGTCTTTCCCATTGCCAAAAACCACTAAATAGTTAATCTTGTGGCAGTTATTAGCTACAAAAGTTGACTGCTAGAATGAAAATATCTCTCCTGTTTGGGCTAAGGACAACCCTGACTGTGACTTACTTATTTACAAGCATTAGATTCAGTTTCTGTCTGCTCGGGTGAAATGTCTACAAAATCTTCATGATGCCTGCTGAGTGTTCTGACTTGAGGTTATACCTGGAAATTAAAATATTTTCAGAGCCAGAGCCAGGCAAAGAATTTGCAGACAGGCCTCATTACCATAGCAAGCAGAATTCAAATTTACATGTAGAGTTTCCATTGTAGCATTAATATCTAGCTCAGATTGGCAGTCCGAGAAGAGTTGAGAAAACCTTTTAAGAGGATCCAAAAGTGAATATTGAGAGCCACACACATAAGTCTGCATCTGCAGCCCACAGCCCAGTGGCAATATAATTACAGCACATTTGGAAAACCCTGTTTTGGGGGCTTCCGTGGACCTTTCTGTCCATGCAGATGGGGTAACCTTGGTAAGGCAATTTCCTTTCCAATCCCTTTGATTTTCTATTCATCTTAAGTGGGTTAATTTGGCTGGCTGTGTTTGTTTGACTCATTCTGGTATCAGTCATCATAGGGGAAATTATTTGTGTTTGGGAGTGAAGAGAAACAGAAGAGCAGGTGCAGAGAGAGAACTACATGCTGGGAAGACAAATACTTCTCCCTAGACCTACTCATTACACACAATACAACTACAGTGAAGGTGAGGCTGAGGGGAGAGGGTGCACACTTTTTCAGTTCATGAAACTTTTATGCTTTCTTTTTGTTTAGAAGATGGCAGATTAGAGGCTTTCAAAGCACATCAGCCAAATGAAAATAACAAGACAGTGCATAAAAATCAATTTTGTGAACTTAATTCAAGAAGGAAAATCCACCAGAATTGCGACACCCCAGATCCCAGGAAGGAGAATACCAGCAAATAGCCCCTGTGACAGCATCTGGCTGATAAAAGTGAATGAAGCCTAGTATGTAAGAGAGGCAGAGAACCTCCCTCTATGACTCACCTTTCTATCAGGGATTCAAGCAACCCAGGTTGAGGGAGAGTGCTTTGTTTCTCCCAAGTCCTGGAGCTAACTTGGGGAGAGACTTGACTTGAAAACACTGCCATTCCTTGGCAACTGGGCAGCTTTGCTGTACAGGCAATGTCTTAGGCCAGAGATCGGAGCACCTGCTCTGGAGCAGAGTATGGGCCTCCACAGCTAGAACCATGGAAAGTGACTCAGAAGTAGGTTCTGTAATTGTGCTCTCCCTGTTGCAAGCCTGGGACAAGAGGAGAGTTGCTACAGCTACAATATTTCCTGGATGGTGAGACTTGCAGCCAGGGGCAGTTTACAAACCTGCAACAGGTCTTCATGTGCCATTGCTGGACGCCTCAGGCTGCTCCCCTGAGATCTTGGTGAAGTAGGGCCCTTTCTGCTCTACCCTCAGGCAGAAATTTGAGCATTTGGAGCACCCACTTGCCTGGGCCAGCAGCCTGAACCATCCCACTCTTCATGGTCATAGATTGAAGGAGAGCCGGCCCTATCCACTGCATGCCAAGGCCAGTCTCCAGAAATTTGGAGTACCCACTCACCTGGTTCTGCAGCCTGAGCTTCTCCACCCTTTCTCAGCATAGATCATGGTGCAGGGTGGCTCTCTCTGCTTCACACCTAGGCAGATCTCCAGGCATTAGCAGCATATGTTCACCTGGTTCAGCAGCCTAAGTCACTCCACCCTTCCTGTATAGAGATCCTGGTGCAGGGGAGCCCTCTCCACTGTATGCCCAGGCAGATCTCCAGGCATCTGGAGTACCCACTCTTCTGGATTAGGAGTATAGGCCGCCCTCCTATCTTGTTTAGACAACTTGGGATAAGTAGGTTTCATGGTTCCATGTCTACACACACCTCTGAGTGCTTAGTGGCTGCCCACTGTGTTTTCCCTTAGCACTGGTGATGGTGCCTCCCATCAGGAGATCTGTAAGTAGACGCAACAGGTCCACCCCTGCTCATCTTGGCCCACAATTCCCTCACCCTCAGGACTGAGCAGGGAGCTCAGGTCATTGTGCAATTCATGAATCAGCCTATTGCCAGAGGCAGCATAGAGCTTCTTCTAGAAAACAGGGATCAAGTATATACCCAGCCACATTGGCTGCAGCTGGCTCTTACCCATAAGTGCCGTCTACTAGTTTGTAGATTGAACTGCACGGCTTAATTAAAACCTGCCAAAAGAAGGGCATAGGGCTATAGAGGCAAAGCCAAAAGACACTATCCAGCATTCTCTACACTCACACCTCCTAGGGAGGAGTGGAAAGAGAAGGGAAAGAAAGAAATAATAATAATATTATAGGGACAGAGAGAGAAAAAAATCCCACCTGAAAGAAAATAATTATAAAAATTAGAAGTGACAGTTTTCTAACCCAGGATTGTTCTGGGGATATTTGTTTTTCCAGTTGTAGGTTGTGCCCATTGATGTGATGTTAAATTAATTTAGTGGGTTATAAAAAGCATTTTCAACAAAATGCAATAAAAATACCACAAAGCATAGGTAAATATATTTCTGTAAATCTTTGTGTCAGCTCTCTGTGTGTGTGTGTGTGTGTGTGTGTGTGTGTGTGTATTTTTTAAGCCTGGAATTGGCTACCAACTTTTAGATCCCTATGATTTTTAAGTGTATATCTTCTGAAGCCAACAAAGTTTGGAAATTCTGGTCATTGTACCTAATGTGATTATTCTTAATAAGTTCTTTAAGTTTTAGTTGTTTGTCCTCAATTGTAAATAATGTGTTACCAAAAAATACTAGCACATACTGTATTTTAGTGAGCATTTTAAGCAATTAAAAGTTGGGTAAGTTCCCCAAATATCTCAAGGTACTTGAAAATAATGTGAAGTATTGAGAAACTTGGAATTCCTAGAGCATGCATTAGGTTTATCTGGTAACAAAAATGTAATCAGCTGTTCTCCATGTCTGATCACATAAAGAAGAAAATTAACTTTACCTACCATATGAGACTTCACATTCGGTGTAAAATATCAGTATAAAATATTATTATTTATGAAAAATGGGAGTTCCCTTCCTGGAAAGCTTTAAGGAAGGGTTGCCAAAACTTTCTAATCACTTATGTTGATATCCAAAATTTTACGAGAACTGGATCTCAAAGGAGTCTAAAATAATCATATTCATGTTCAGCATAGCTAATGCCTGTAAAAACCTAGAAGGCTTTACTAAGTTTGCAAGAGACATCTGTGGACAATGATGCAATTACTCAGTTTGGCTAATCTCTTCAAGTTTCTTGAGAATATTCTCTGATGGTGTTTTTAATCAGATTTAAGGTGTATTACTTACATGGCTGTGACCTTTGTGAGAAATGAAAAAACACCTAAATTTAAATAAAACATGTCATTCTCTACATTCTCTGTGCAGATACAATGTTAAGCTTAACTTGAAATGTTAAGAGTTTAATAACTTCTTGTTTTGCTATTTTAAAAGGGGTATTTTTGACATTCTTTTTTAAAAAATAAAGAAAAATCATTGAGTTTTTATTTGTGTAATTATAAAACAGTGCTTGTACCTAAGTCAGCAGAGAAAAAGTGGGGGTCAGTAATATTCACTATTTGAAAGAATTTTTAGAATCACCTGAATTTGAGGTAAATGCCATGGCTGTAAACCTCTTTTGATCATATTTTTAAAAATTGTCATTCACTTTATAGAATAATTATAAGTGCATTTATAAATTAGAAATCTGTAAAACAATAATACTTTTGATTCACCAGTATAACAGAAAGATATTGGACATATCAATTATATAATAGAACTAGATTTTTGAATGAGAATATGATTAATGACATTTTATAAACAATCTTAAACATATTATTTATAAATGACATGAAGGTAAAATAGCCAATAATAATTTAGAAAACACTAGATAATGATGTAAAACAAAATGGAATTCTTAATTTGTCATGTTAATGAATGTACTTCCTCTTTCACTTATCTTTCCATGAGAAGAGATTACAGAATCTGCATGCCAACTCAGAGGAAAGCAAATGATTGAATAGTAGATTGATTTTCTTTACTGATTTACATGTGTTTTTAAGCTTTTATAGGGGCATAAAGTATTTTGTTGCTATATTAGTCCATTCTCACCCTGCTATAGAGAAATACCTGAGAGTGGGCAATTTATAAAGAAAAGAGGTTTAATTGGTTCATGGTTCTCAGGCTGCACAGGAAGTATAGTGGCTTCTGGGAAAGCCTCAGGAAACTTTCAATCCTGGAAGAAGGCAAAGGGGAAGCAAGTGTGTCTTACGTGGCCAGAGAAGGAGGAAGAGAGAGCAGGGTAACATGTTATATACTTTTAAAAAACCAGATCTTGCAAGCAGTCACTCCTTATAACAAGAGCAGCACTGAGGGGGAGAATTCTCCCTTACGATCCAGTAACCTCCCACCACGCCCCACCTCCAGTTGGGGATTACAATTCAACATGAGATTTGGGAGAGGACACAGATCCAAATCATATTATTCTATCCCTGGTCCTCGCAAAATCTCATGGCCTTCTCACATTGCAACACACAATCATGCCTTCCAACTGTCCCCCAAAGTTTTAACTCATTTTAACATTAACTCAAAAGTCCAAAGTACAAAGTCTCATCTGAGACACGGCTAGTCCCTTCCAGCTATGAGCCCATAAAATCAAAAACAAAAGTTAGTTACTTCCAAGATACAATGGAGGTATAGCCACTGAGTAAATACCCCCCTTCCAAAATGAGTAGATCAGCTAAAAGGAAGTGACTACAGGCCCCATGCATGTTCAAATCCCAACAGGGAAATCATTAAATATTAAAGCTCCAACATAATCTCCTTTGACTCCATATCTCACATCTAGAATACACTGATGTAAAGGGTAGGCTCCTGAGATCTTGAGCAGCTCCACCTCTGTGATTTTGCAGTGTTCAACCCCACAGCTGCTGGTGTTGAGTGCCTGCATCTCTTTCAGGCACATGGTGCAAGCTGTCAGTGGCTCTACCATTCTGGTTTCTGAAGGGCGCTGACCCTCTTCTCATAGCTGCACTAAGTAGTGCCCCAGTGAGAACTCTATGTGGGAGCTCCAACCCCACATTTTCCCTCCTCACTGCCCTAGTAAAAGTTCCCCATGAGGACTCCAGCCCTGCAGCAGGCTTCTGCCTGGATATCCATACATTTTCACATATCCTCTGAAATCTAGGCAGGGGCTCCCAAGCCTCAACTCTTGCCTCTGTGCACCAGTAGACTTAACACCATGTGGAAGCTGCCAAGGTTTATAGCTTTTACCCTCTGAAGCAGTGGCCCTTTGAGCCACAGTTGGAGCTGAAGCAGGAGCAATGTCCCAAGGCAGTGTAGGACAGTGGAGCCCTAGGCTTGGCCTATGAAAGCATTCTTCCCTTATAGTTCTCAAGCCAATGATGAAAGAGGCTGTTGAAGAGGTCTCTGAAGTGCCTCTTAGGCCTATTTCTCATTATCTGGCTATTAGCAATTGACTGATCTTTGCTTATGCAAACTTCTA
>CAUYLG010046815.1:0-12543 GCA_963573385.1 Cacajao melanocephalus | reverse complement strand
GTTCTTTTAGCTCAGAGAAGTTTGTTATTACCCACCTTCTGAAGCCTGTTTCTGTCAATTCATCAGACTCATTCTCCATCCAGCCTTGTTCCCTTGCTGGTGAAGAGTTTTGATCCCTTGGAGGAGGAGAGGTGTTCTGGTTTTGGGTGTTTTCATCCTTTTTGCACCAGTTTCAACCCATCTTTGTGGATTTGTCTACCTGTGGTCTTTGTAGTTGGTAACTTTCAGATGGGGTTTCTGGATGTCCTTTTTGTTGATGATGAAGTTATTTCTTTCTGTTTCTTAGTTTTCCTTCTAACAGTCAGGCCCCTCTGCTGCAGGACTGCTGGAGGTCCACTCCAGACCCTGTTTGTCTGGGAATCACCTGCAGTGGCTGCAGAACAGCAAGGGTTGCTGCCAGTTTCTTCTTCTGTTATCTTTGTCCCAGAAGGATACTTGCCAAATGTCAGCCTAAGCTCTCCTTTATGAGGTATCTCTGGATATACAGGGGTTGGGGAGCTGTTTGAGAAGACAGTCTGTCCCTTATAGGAGCTCAAGTGCTGAGCTGTGAGCTCCATTGTTCCATTCAGAGCTGCTGGGCTGGTACGTTTAAGTCTGCTGTAGTGGAACTCATAACCGCCTTTCTTTCCCAGGTCTCTGTCCTGGGAAGGTGGGGCTTTATTTATAAGTTCCTGTCATGCTTCTGCCTTTTTTCAGAGATGCCCTGCCCAGCAAGGTGGTAGCTTAGTCACAGTCTGCCAGGAGAGGTGTTGCTGTGCTGCTGTAGGCTCCGCCCAGCTGCCATGTGAACTTCCCTGCAGTTTTGTTTATAAGGGTATAGTTAGAACTGCCTCAGTAATGGCAGTCTGCCTCAGTAATGGCAGACTGTCCCTGCAATGGTGGACTGTCTTGGTAATGGCAGATTGCCTTGGTAATGTCAGATTGCCTCGGTAATGGCGGACTGCCTTGGTAATGGTGGACTGCCTTGGCAATGGCGAATGCCTTTCCTTTGACAGAGCTGGATTGTCCCAGGTCCAGCTGTGCTTGCTGTGAAACTCTCAATCCAGAGCGTTTCAGATTGCTGGTCTTTGTGGGGGTCAGACCGGCTGAGCCAGATCAGCTGGCTCCCTGTTTCGACCCCCTTTTTTTTTCAGTTGAATGGGCAGGCATTCCAGAAAGAAAGGAAGGAAAGAAAGAAAAGTTGCTGCTGTTCGAGTTCTCAGCATAGGGAGGGAGGGATGGCTCAAATTCCTAATATAGAAGAGTGAGTGCTACACAGTCCTGGAGATGTGTCTGGGCATGGAGAAGATAGAGGGCTGCTGCACCAAGTTGTCTGCCCAGGAAAGGAGGGGCAGCTCAGGCTCCTAACCCAGGCAAGCAGGTGCACCAAATGCCTAAAAGTATGCCTGGGGAAGGAGCAGAGAAACCAGCACTGCAACAAGGCCTTTGCACAGGAAGGGAGAGGTGGCTCAAGCTTCAAAAGAGGGGAGTGAGTATGCCAGAAGCCTAGAGGCAAGTCTGTGTATCCACAGAAAGAGTGCTGCTACACCATGCCCTCTGCATGGGAACAGACAGGCAGCCCAGAACTCGAAATGCAGGTGACAGGGTGCACTGAATGCCTGCAGACATGCCTCAGCCAGGAGCAAAGAAGATGCGGCTCCACCAAGCTCTTGGCACAGGAAGGAAGGGGTGGCCCATGCTCCCGATCCAGATGAGCAGGAGTAGGGTCTGTCTCCCTCTCACTCCTCAGAACCAGCTGGGCTCACTCCCCTGACTGATCAAGGGAGCAGCCTGGGGCACCCAGCAATGCCTTACATAGTGTGGTCCAGGTTGCAAAGCCACCTCTGGCCACAAATATCACCGCCTACGAGGAACCATGACTTCAGCAAATCTTGCATTCCAATCCTGTAATGAAAGAAAGCCCAATTCTGGTGCCGATAGCAAAGTGCACACCACACTTGCTGCTCAGTTCTGCCTATGGGGGCCCTTCTCCCCTAGAACAAGTGCTTTAATCTCTCTCACCAGAGACCTAAACGCCTGTGGCAGCTGCAGCTGTCCAGCCACCAAACAATGTCTGCCTTGACATGAGCCAGAATTGAAAATGGCATCCTCCTCTTGGTCCTGGTCTGGGAAAATGCCTGCAGCTCTTCCCAGCACCTTTCCCTCTCAGAGTCTCCCAGCTTCTTCCCAAGTTAGCTCCAGGGCTTGGGAGAAATAAGATGCTCTTCCCTGGCCTGAGTTCCACATATCCCCAGTGAAAAAGTGAGTCACTGAGGGAGACTCTCTGCCCCTTTTACATACTAGGGATTCACTCACTTTTCTCAGGTGAATGCCACCACCCAAGCTGCTTGCCCACCTTCTCTTCCCCAGGATCTGAAGTGATCTATGCTTCTCTGGTGAACTCTCATACTCCTGCTTGAATAAAAGCTCAGTGTTCACCTCTGTGTACTATTTTGCTACTGCCAACATGGCAGACAAAAAGCAACCAGTGTCCCTAATTGCCCCATCATGAATACTACTCATTGCATTTACAGTGGCATGGTCAAATTCATTGCTTGGTATTCAGATGATGCTATTACTTTGGAGGACAAAAACCACAACCAATCTAATAATACTATCACCCATTCTAATGAATCAATGACAATAACATGCACTCATACAGATAAGTTCCCAAACGTGGAATTCAAAATCTACATACAAGCGAAGTCATGCTATATGATTCCATGTATATAAGCTTAAAAATCATTGAAAGTACAGGTGAGCTGTACTGCTAGGAGTCAGAGTAATGGTTACTCTTGGGGTAGTGACTGGGAAGGGCACGAAGAGGCGGCTGGGGTCTGAAGATGTTCTGTTTTGCAACCTAAGTCATGCATACAGAGGGGGATTGTTTGTTAAAATTTCATTTAGTTGTACACTCACGGCCTGTGCAAGAATTCCAACTTAAAAAAAAAACCTATCATCAATTAAAACACAAAGAGAGAACATAAATGGATTAGCGATTTTTGTTGTTGTTGTTTGAGACTTTGTCGCCAAGACAGCCTTGACCTCCTGGGCTCAAGTGATCCTCTTGCCTCAGCCTCCCAAGTAGCTGGGACTTCAAGCATGTAGCACCATGCCTGGCTAAGTTTTGTTTTGTTTTTGAGAGGAAGTTTCACTCTTGTTGCCTAGGCTGGAATGCAATGGCATGATCTCAGCTTACTGCAACCTCTGCCTCCCGGATTCAAGAGATTCTCCTGCCTCAGCCTCCCAAGTAGCTGAGACTACAGGTGCGGACCACCACACCCAGCTAATTTTTGTATTTTTAGTAGAGACGAGGTTTCATCATGTTGGCTAGGATGGTCTCGATCTCTTGACCTTGTGATCTGCCTGCCTAGGCCTCCCACAATTTTTATATATATTTATGTTTTAGTAATACCTTTGAAGAAGTAGAAAAATTAGAAGATGTATTTTGTGTACTTTTAACCAATTAAAATTAAATTAGAAAAGGTAAAGAACATTAATTGATGATTTTAACCAATTAATCAGTGAAGATGGCGACATGTCAGTAAAAAAGACATACAGTTAAAGTAGTTTAACATTGTTACAATTCATATTATTCTTACATTTCTTAAAGCATAATTTTCCAATATTACTGAATGAAGAATAACAAACATAGTCTGATTACCCCCACATAGACATATGTAGGTGTTTTTCTGTATCACCAATGACTTGTAACATCAGCTTCACAACTGCGCTTATAATTCTGCGGGGGATGAGTAAACAACTAAACATTGTGCAAAAATATGCAATATACATATATATGATAAAATAAGCAGATTTTGTATTCTGTGTCAGCAAAGCAGAGCCTGGAGACAGTGAGTGGAGTCACAGCAGATGGAAACAAAAAGGCTGAGAGTTGGGCAGAAATGTTCACCAGGCACCACCCAAGAGGATTAAAAGGAGCCAAAAATTGACAAAAGGAAAAGGACATAAAAACATACATAGATGCTCCCCAGGACCAGGATGGTTTCAGTGACTCTGGACTTAGGGGAGGACCTGGACAGCAGGTGGATCCCATGAACGTGTTGGATCTGCAGCTCGTGCCTGTGCAGGATGAGAATCATGGAGCCTCTGGCCCAAGCCGTGATTCCCAAATCCAAAACATTAGGGAATAAGAACAGCACTGCACACATTGAGTGTGAGATTCTGACGCGAATCACAGCATAACAGTATCCTTTGTCTATTTTCCTTGTGATGGCTGCATTGAGCTTTTAGCCAGACACATACAGAGGGAAATTATTTACTAGTGTGTTTAGGATCCAGCATGAGAGAATCAAATGTCCAATGAGCTTGGGAACTATTACTGTAAGCTCTACCCCACTGGAAAATAGGATGGCCTGGAAGACACTCGGGAGGCAAGTCCTGCCAGGAGGCACACCCCTGCACGGTCCCTGAAGGTCACATGAAAAATCATTGGCATTATTCAAACCAAAAGATGTCATCTTCTGCCAGATTTCTTCAGAGGGAATGACCAAGGAGTTGTAATCAGGTGCATGAGAATCAAATCTGTGCACCTCAGCCTGCACCCAGTGAGGAAGAGACAGGCATAATGATAAAGAAGAGAGTTTCCCAGAATTTACAGAGTCAAATGTGTCCGTCTGTCTTCTGCTAAACAATCCATCATGGTTGAGTATCATTGATCAAAGTGATTCCTGCAACGGCAGATTATTCAGGTGATTATGACATGACCTCTAGGTCAGGGCGTTCCAGAGAAACAAAACCAATTTAAATTTAAATAACTCAAATCATTGAATTAATAAATTATTTGAATTTACTTTAATAAACACATGCAAATTATTTAAGTATACATATTAATAATTAATAAAGGTTTATTCATTTTAAAAAATGGGCTCACATAACTATGGAGGCTGAGAAGTCCCATTACCTCCTGCTGTCTTCAAGTCACCCAGTGGTGATGCTTGAAGGTTGACAACAAGGAGTGCTGAGGGTGAGAGAAGATGCCTTCAGGAGTAGCCCCAGGTAAGGGACCCCAAAGAGTGACCTCAATTCCTTGACAATAGACCCCAACAGAACTCGGAACACTGGAAACCAGGCACCCACATTCTAGAAGCTGTCTCTCCCCAGCTCACTTGGCTGAAGACACTAAGGAGAACTAAATGTTATCCTGCTGATTCCAATATCCTATAATTCTGGCACCAGAAAACCCTGATTAATAGGTTTTCCTGAAACTGATGATGTTGAGTCATCCCTCAATGCCATCACCTCTGGCCATGTTCAGGAGGTATTCAAAGGTAACACTGGCAGCTGGGAGCAGGCCAGTCAATGTTGGGCCACCACCCTAATCCCACCTGGACAGTCATACCCCACATCCCTATATGTGTTCATGCAGTGGGGGTGATATCATGTGGGTCTGGCCCATCCTGAGCAGACCCAGGTGTTGGGTTGTCAGAAGCCCAGTGACCCATCATGTTCACTCCTCAGATCATGGTTCAAAAGTCTGCAGAGAAGAGACAAGAAATTGACAAAGAGGTGATGATGAGGTCACGTATTCCATTTCCCTAGGTGAGAGGCAGGTGCACCATACTGTGAACAAGGACCAGTGTTGGACTGGAGTGAGTGCAGGAGCAAAAGGTTCTGTAGGCTGGGCGCAGTGGCTCACACCTGTAATCTCAGCACTTTGGGAGGCCGAGGCCGGTGGATCATCTGAGGTCAGGAGTTCGAGATCAGCCTGGCCAACATGGGGAAACCCCCATCTCTACTAAAAATACAAAAAAATTTAGCTGGGCATGGTGGCAGGTGCCTGTCATCCCAGCTACTTGGGAGGCTGAAGCAGGAGAATTGCTTGAACCTGGGAAGCAGAGGTTGCAGTGAGCCAAGACTGCACCATTGCACTCCAGCCTGGGCAGCAAGAAAGAAACTCTGACCCCTGCTTTCCTCACCAAAAAAACAGAAAAACAAAAACAGGGTTCTCTAATCCAGAGCCTGGAGGGGGCTGGGGAAGGCATTCTGCTGAGACACTACTGTAAATGGCTTCACTCCATACACACACACACACACACACACACACACACACAGGTGGGTGAAAAAATATGTAAACCTTGATATATAGATGTAGATATTCATTCTATTATTCTGTTTCTCTGTCTTCTTGAATTTGGCCATCCTAGCGGTATGAAGTAACACTTAATTGTTGTTTTGATTTGAATTTTCCTAATGAATAAGAATTCAGAGTATCTTTTCACATGCTCTTTGGTGATTAATGTTTTATTCCTATATCCTGACGCGTTATCACCAATAATTAAAACATTCTATGGTAAAGTATTTTCAAAGTTAATTTACTTATAAAAATTACAAAGGTGTGAAGTGATTTACTCAAAGGATGCTGTTGTCTCATTTAATTTCTCACATCATAACATGAACTCATTCTCTCATTGGCCTGTCCTGTGTTTCTGAAATGAACCCTTCTCTATCATTTTGTATACCTGTTTATTAATTATACATGCAAATCTGTGACTTACGCTTACTTAAAGTTTTGATATAATGTATGTATTAGGCATCTTATTATTTGACAGAAATCACTTTTCCCTCTAAGTTTTCTAATTTATTAGCATAAAATTGTTTGTCTTAGAATGCAGACATTTTTAAATCTCCATGAAGTTTTAAATACTGCTTATTTTTTAATATTAAGTATATCTTTTCATATTTTTCTTAACATTACAGTAAACTCTATTTTATTAATTTTATTTTATTATATTCCATGGAATACTTTAAATTTTTTACCTACATTATACTTTATGATAACACATTAGGCTAAGCTTCTTTTATTTTGGGGGGACAGAGCGTTGCTCTGTTGGCCAAACTGGAGAGCAGCGGCAAAATCTGGTCTCACTGCAACCTCCGATTCTCAGGTTCAAGCGATTCTCCTGTCTCCAGGTTCAAGTGACTTTCCTGTCTCCGTTGGGATTACAGGCATCCACCACTATGCCTGACTAATTTTTGTATTTTTAGTAGAAATGGGGTTTCTCCATGTTGGCCAGGCTGGTCTCAAACTCCTGACCTCAGGTGATCCACCCGCCTTAGTCTCCACAAGTGCTAGGATTACAGGCATGAGCCACCTCCCCAGGCCAAGGCTAAGCTTCTTTTTGAAATTTAACTTCAGAGTTTGACATGGAAAACACATGTTGTCAGGCATCTTCTATTGCAGTATTTGAATTTTTAGCCATCTAATTTTCTCTAACTACTTTAGAGCATATACAGTGCACAACTTGAATACGAAGAATTGTTGTCTTTTCATCTGAAAAGTTCTAAATATTAATTAGTAATATTGCTCAGTGTTTAGGTTTAGTATTTAAAATTGCTTCATAAACTATTTCAAAATATTGTTACTTAGTAGCAAGGTTAATCTCTATGATTAAAATATTTTAGATTCGTTAAGACTCCCTCTGTGGTTACATTATCTCAATTGTTCCATATTGCTGAATAATGTGATTCATAGCCCAGGTTCAACATATGTCCATTAGGCCAAACTTCTGCATTGTATTTTTAAAATTTTTGAATTTTCAATACATTTTACCTGCTTTACCTAACAATAATAAGAAAATGTCTGTGGAAAATTTTCACTTCGGCCACATGACTACCCTGTTTGTTTTATGATTCTTTCAAATTGGCTCCCTTGAATATTTCAAGGCAGCAATTACCACAACTCCATAGAAAAATGGAAGCATAGGCCCGGCACGGTGGCTCATGCTGGTAATCCCAGCACTTTGGGTGGCCGACGTGGGTGGATCACGAGGTCAGGAGGTCGAGACCATTCTGGACAACAGGGTGAAACCTTGTCTCTATTAAAAATATAAGGTGGTGCTCATCTGTAATCCCAGCTACTCCGGAGGCTGAGGCAGGAGAATCGCTTGAACCCGGGAGGTTGAGCCGAGATTGTACCACTGCACTCCGGCCTGGCCACAGACGGAAACTCCGTGAGAAAAGAAGAAAGGAAAGGGAAGGGAGAGAAGGGGAGGGAAGGGAGGAAAGGGAAAGGAAAGGAAAAAAGAAAGGAAAGGATAAATAAAATAAAAAGAAAAGAAAAATGGAAGCGTAAGCCTCCCTACGGTCCCTGGCTTCGGCTCCTCCACAGAGCACCACAGCTTCACTTCCCAAGGTTACCCTATTTCTTCTGAATAGGCTAATTGGGATTTTTGCTAATACAGCATATTCTACCCTCACAGGGTCCCGAAAATTCGGCAGTTTTCTTGATGAGGCTCATATTCCTCAGCTGGGAGTCGAATTCTAATGAAAACTTCTTCCTACAGCCCTGTGCTCATTTCGCTCTACCCACACCACTGTGTGCATTTTTACCTTAACATGTTTGAAATGCACGACTCTCCTCCCACAAAAAAAAAAATCAAAGATTTCACAGAAATAACTTTCTTTTTAGAATTTAAAGTAGAATGCCGCCCGCTCCCCTCACCCCTGTGCTAGCATCGGTGGGGAGCGCAGCTGCAGGCCTGTGGGGCAGGAGCGCAGGGCGTGGCAGAGAGGGGCTACGGCCAAGCGGTGCTCAGACAAAGCGACCAGAGGGCCAGTTTTCAGTGTGTGAAATTTTGAGTGAAGCCTCGAGCCCAAATGAGAAGAAATCTGCAAACAGTAACTACTGACAGTGAGTCTGCAGAGTTATCGGTTGCATAACATGGAAGGTTCTTAACCTACAAGTAGCTGCATGTGTGACTCCATTGATGAAGAATGACTACCGGTTATAGGCTGTGAGTCGAGACAATTTTTATACCTTCCTGGTGGTTCAGAAAAGAGACAGTCTCTGTAGAACCAGAAGCAAAGAAAGGAAACAGTCAGACTTTTCTTTTTCTTTTTCTTTTTTGAGACAGAGTCTCGCTCTGTCACCAGGTGCCAGGCTGCAGTGCAGTGGCCTGATCTTGGTTCACTGCAACCTCCACTTCCCAGGTTCAAGAGATTCTTCTGCCTCAGCCTTCTGAGTAACTGAGATGACAGGCGCCTGCCACCACACCCAGCTAATTTTTGTATTTTTAGTAGAGAGGGGGTTTTGCCATGTTGACCAGGCTAGTCTCGAGCTGCTGACCTTGGGTGATCTGCCTGCCTCGGCCTCCCAAAGTGCTGGGATTACAGGCATGAGTAACCCACTGCGCCCAGCCTGAATTTTCTTTTTAGGCTGTGTAAGATACTTGACTTCCAGGAACAAAAACACAGTGAAAAATAAAATTTCATCTTGGCATCGCTGGATATTCACCATATCGAGGAGAGTATTCTGTGGAACTTCCTGAGTTGAGCTTTGGAACCTTCCCTGGTACTCATCTATACCTTGAACTGTAAGCATGAGTGGATTCTGATTGTGTTTCTGTATTGCAGAGCAGCCTCAGCCTAAAAGCCGAGGGTGGATTAACTGAAGCAGGATGGGAGTGCCAACAACCTGTGCACACAGCTCAGGAGATCTTTGAGTGGAATGAATTCTGTTAGCTCCGTTCAGAACCAAATGCTGCCCAGGGGAGGCTGTGGAGGCGGAATGCTGCCAATGTGCAGATGTAGACACAGCTCAAGGACACGAAGGCAAGGTAGCCCTGCTCCTTTCTCCAGGTCATTGTGAATTCCCTTTTTGTTTTGTTTTGTTTTGTTTTGTTTTTTGAGATGAGGTATCCCTCTGTCACCCAGTGGCACGATGTGCAGTGGCACAATCTCGGCCCACTGCAACCTCCGCCTACCGGGTTCAAGTGACTCCTGCCTCAGCCTCCCGAGTAGCTGGGATTACAGGTACAGGCCACCATGCCCGGCTAATTTTTGTATTTTTAGTGGAGACGGGGTTTCCCCATGTTAGCCAGGCTGATCTCAAATTCCTGACCTCAAATGATCTGTAACCGGCTGCTATTGTGAATTTCTGTATTTTCTCTGTCTACTCTTCTGTAATTTCTTTTGTCCTAAGAACCCAAGTGAAGGTTCTTAGATCTCACACAAGAAAGAATTCAGGGCAAGTCTACAGTGTAAAGCAAAAGCAAGTTTATTAAGAAAGCACTGTGGTAAAAGGACAGCTACCTCATAGACCAATCAGGCCATTCTCAAGAGTAAGAGGAGGAAGGCATCCACCTCGATACAATGCTTGTATGTATAGAGGATAAAAAAGATCTTGGGGAGATGTGCTCTGCTACAGGGGTTTGTGATACAGGATTAATTTCCTTAATTGCTATATTTTGCAAGAATCAATATTATTATCTTTAAAGCAAAATTAGAAATGCCTGTGTTCTCCAGATATTGGGCTATCTGGACACTCCCAAGTCTGAGTCTGTTTGGGAAACATTATTAATTTGTTCCCTTAACCATAAATATCCAGAAGCTAGGAATTTCTAACTTTACAGGAATGCAGCCCAGCAAGTCCAGCCTCATTTTCCTAGCCCTCACTCAAGATGGGGTCAGTCTGGTTCCAACGCCTCTGATGCTGTGACTGTGTTTCTTTTATTTTGAATTACAAAAAAGAAGTGTGGTGGCAGCTTGTTGACCCTTTCGCGATTATTCCAGTGAGACATTACTGTTCAGCTCTGGAGAAGATATTGTCAGAGGAATCCTGCATTTCCATCAGCTGGCATGCATGCCTTTGGACTCATGGGGTTCTTTGGATTGTAGCTGAACTTTCAATGTTTAATCAATATGGATTTGATCTCCGCATGATCTTTTTTGTGAATGCCAACACCATTTTGTAATTTTTTTTCCATTCTAAACGTTTTTCTTTTCACTGCCAATCCTCTGCCTTATGATTTTATTGGAAATCAAGGACCTGCTATTATTTGTGAATTTGCCATCATTTGTGTATATTTTGAAAGGTATGAGATCCTCAAGCACAATGATCATTTGTATTTGTTTGAAACTTCAGCAGAATAGTTATCTGCGTGCTTTATGAAGTTGCCTCAATAGGAGCCCACAGGATGCCAGAAATTAACATTTCTTTTCTGCCAGGGGCTGATGATACTGCTGCTATTAAAGAAAGTTCAGCTGTGGCACCAAGTCACATCATTTTCATAGAAAAAGATTACTTGTAGCTGCTTTTAGAAGTATGACCTTTTGGTATTGCAATGAAAGAAAAGCTTGCGTTCATTAAAGAAAAAAAGAATTTAAAGTAAAATGACAAAACCTGGTCTTTAACATCCTGAGGGACCTGATACATTATTTTCCCTCCAGCTCCATCCCAGGCCACTGGTGGTAGAACCACTGTTTTTCCTTCTTACCTTTTCAAAAAGAATCCATATAGATTTTATTCAAAAACAGAAGAAACAACAGTAGAATCATATAAATAGCAAACATTTTAAACTCAAAATATTAAGTATAAATTACAAAAACATATAAACAACAGAATATGTGGGATAAATACCAAATTGGATACAATTACTCTGGATTAAAAGGCTGGATGTTCAGGTGAAGTAGGAGAGAATGCTGTGCAAAACTAAAAGAGAGGAAATATTCACAAAAATATAAGAAGCATGAACACAGAATCTACAAATCAGAAACATTATAGAAGGACAGAATTTTTTTTTAATAACCAAAGACTAGTTTCATTAAAATAAAGTATAATTATTAAGGACAAAAAGAAAATTCTGCTACTTGAAAATGGGAAAAAATTAAGATTAATTCAAAAAAGGGTGTGAACTATGACTTTCTTCTCACCTTCATTGATCATCACTTAAGCTTCTTTATTTCATTAAACTTATCTTACTCTTCTGTGTCCAGTTAATTCCATGACATTTTTTATTAATTGGTTTAAAGTTGCCATTGTTCCAAATTACTAGAGATCCACTTTTAACGCTTAATTTGTTGTACTGAACCAAGCATAGAAAGTCAAGACCAAGACAAAAGTATGCCAAATTGCAGGGTCTATATTGCCAGTGGCCAAGGAGGACTCACGTCTCTCCAACCCGTGGCCCCGAAAGGAGGGTGTCAAGACCTTTTATACCCATACAACCACCTCGGGAGGGAGGGTGAGGGGGAGGGGTGGGGGTAAGGGGCTTCAGACATTCCAAGGGCTAGTAGATTCTGTAAATCACCTCCTGGGCGGAGATGAGGGTGTGGGGCTCTGGACATTCCAGTGGGTTCCTGGGCAAAAATGAGGGTGAGGGGCTCCGGACATTCCAAGGGCCAGGGGACTTTTGACATTCTGATTGTTACTTAAGCGGTTCACAGAAGTCAAGATAAGCATTTGTTTACACATTGTCTGGGTAGGGTGGAAATTACAAGTCGCAGGGGCCAAGATGGCGTGGGTTTGGACTGCTTGCCTGTCACATTTGGGTTATAGACAGCAGTTTCAACGGAAAGCCGAGGTATGGTTGAGGTATGCAGTTTTATGGGGCTTTTACCATGTCACAATTTGCCTCCAAACTTCTCCATTGCAACATTAACAAAATGAATATGAAAGCTCTTTGCAAAGCATTTCATCAGTAACTGTTGTTTACGATATATGAAAAATCCTTTAAGGGCAAAGAGAGATTCTGGGTCTTATATACACTTTGCAATTGACTGCTGATTGTGGTTCTTAATCTTCTGCAGGAAGAAATCAATGAA
>CAUYLG010046814.1:0-60244 GCA_963573385.1 Cacajao melanocephalus | reverse complement strand
TGCATATATATTTATGATCATTAGCTCTTCTTGTTACATTGATCCTTTTACCATTATGTAATGTCCTTCTTTGTTTCTTTTAGACTTTATTACTAGTAAAGTCTATTTTGTCAGAGACGAAAATTACAACCTCTGTTTTGGGTTTTTTTTTTTTTTTTTGCTCTCCATTTGATTGGTGAATCTTCCTCCAACCCTTTAAGTCTTTGTGTGTCCTTGCATGTGAAATAGATCTGGATACAGCATACTGATGGGTTTTGACTTGTTATTGCGATACTCTTTACCTTTTAGTAAGTTTCTGGGATGACTGATACTGGTTGTTCCTTTCTGTATGTAGTGCTTCTTTCAGAAGCTCTTGTAAAGCAGGCCTGGTGGTGATAAAATCTCTGAGTCCTTGCTTGTTCGTGAAAAATTTTATTTTTCCTTCACTTATGAAGCTTAGTTTGGCTGGATATGAGATTCTGGGTTGAAAATTCTTTTCTTTGAGGATATTGAATATTGATCCCCACTCTCTTCTAGTTTGCAGGGTTTCTGCTGAGAGATCTGCTGTGAGTCTGATAGGCTTCCCCTCACGGGTAACCTGACCTTTCTCTCTAGCTGCCCTTAGAATCTTCTCCTTTATTTCAACTCTAGTGAATCTAACGATTATGTGTCTTGGGGTTGCTCTACTTGAGGAATATCTTTATGGTGTTCTCTGTATTAGCTGGAGTTGAGTATTATCCTGCCTTACTAGGTTAGGAAAGTTTTCCTGAAGAATATCCTGAAGAATATTTTCCAACTTGGATTCATTCACTTCATCACATTCAGGTACACCTATCAAACGTAAATTAGGTCTTTTCACATAGTCCCATATTTTTTGGAGACTTTGCTCATTCCTTTTTACTCTTTTTTCTCTAATCTTGTCTTCTCGTTTCATTAAGTTGGTCTTCGACCTCTGATATCCTTTCTTCTGTTTGATCAATTCGACTGTTGAAACCTGTGCCTACTTCACGGAGTTCTCATATTGTGCTTTTCAGTTCCATTAATTCACTTATATTCCTCTCTAAATTGTCTATTCTCGTTAGCATTTCACCAAACCTTTTTTCAAGGTTGTTAGTTTCTTTACATTGGGTTAGAAGATGTTCTTTTATCTCACAGAAGTTTCTTATTATCCACCTTCCGAAGCCTAATTCTGTTATTGGAACACACTCGTTCTCCATCAGGCCTTGTTCCCTTGTTGATGAGGAACTGTGATCCCCTGTAGAAGGAGAGGCATTCTGATTTTGGGTATTTTCAGCCTTTTATGTTGGTTTCTTCCCATCTTTGTAGATTTATCCACCTGTCGTCTTTGTAATTGCCGACTTTCGAATTGGGTCTCTGAGTGGACGTCCAACTTGTTGATTCCCAGCGCTGGAATCTGAGCAAGCCACTGCACCAGCTAAAACAGCGGCGTTGAGATTCGTGATGCTTTTCTGCCCGGCAATCTCCGGTCTGGCTTCCCTCTTCAGTGCCTTTTTCAATCAGCTGAATGGGCGGCTCTGCCTTCCCAGAGCTCCAAACGTCGACCAAAAGGGGACCCAGTCCCATTTACTCTGCACCAAGAACCACTGCGCCGGCCACAAGAGTCACGCTGGTGACTCGTGGGGCTCCTCCACTGGGAATCTCCTGGTCCGTGAGCAAGAAAAATTCGTCTGAAAGTGTGGCGTCCACTCGTTCTCTGCGCTTTCACTGGGAGCTACATTCCTGAGCTGCTAGTAATTGGCCATCTTGGATCTCTCTCCCTGGGAGCAAATATTAAAGTGAGTAAGTCACTATCCCACTCCCTGAGCCTTTCTGCTCATATTTTATATCTTCTGAGGAATGGTATTGGCCTCCCAGGCTTCAGGACAATCTAACATCAAGATGCCTTTAGGTTCTTCCTGACAGCTGCTGTTGCTTCTTCAGCACAGGGAGTTCATTTGCCCTCCTCAGGAGGCCAGAGCTAATTAAGGAAAGGACAGCCCAGGCTCACCCTCCCAGCACTCCTCATCAGCTGGAACGGCCTGTTTGCTGCCTTCCAGGTCTTCTGCAGTGAGACCCCCTGCTTTTCTCTAGAGAGGGAGGAAACCATCACTAGAGGGGCTGGGTCTCAGCACAGACTTATTTGCCCAACAGGAGGAGAACGTTTCCATTTGACAATTCCACCACAAGAAGCAAGCCTTCTTGGACCCCTTGCCCAACTTCTGGCCTTCTGATTCTAAGTAGAAGTTGTCATGTTTTTCTATAAATACTATTAGGTTGGTGCAAACGTAATTGTGGTTTTTGCAATGAAAAGTAACGACAAAAACCACAATTACATTTGCACCAACCTAGTATTAGTCATGCCTTTAAAAAATAAATTTGGTTCAAGATTTCTTGGGGCATAAATTGTTTTGAGCTATTTTCTGTTACATCTCCATGTTCCAGGGGCTTAAATACCATAGAGCAAAGCCAGCAGGTGTCTGTGGAGCAGCCCCCTTTCCAAGGCAGCTGCTTTGACCTTCCCCTTCTGCCTCCTGGAAGTGTGCGATGATCCCATGGAGCAGCAACCAGAGCTGTGCCACGCTTCACAAAACACCTTTGGGATTTTGTGACCTTAAAATATTCTCTTCATCTGGAAGGTGGCATGAGCCATAGGAGATTCCTACACTCCCAACTTTGCTACCAATGACTCAGATACAGGGACACATGTATACACGTGTGTACATGTGTCCATGCATATTAAAGGACCACCACTGGCCATGTTTCTATGAGGCCTTTTCTTTTACATGGTTACCAATTAAGAAGTAGCAAGTGAATCTAATCTATTTTGTTTTCTTAGAAGTGACATTGTGTTTGCTTTTTGAAATTTCTTTTCTGAACATTTGTAAAACCATCTGCTACTCTTTCACTCTCTTTTTTGTGATTTTTCTTTATTTTTAATTTTTATTTCCATAGGTTTTGGGAAACGGGTAGTGTTTGGTTACATGAGTAAGTTCTTCAGCAGTGATTTCTGAGATTTTAGTGCACCCATCACCCAAGCAGTATACTCCATACCCAAAGTGCAGTCTTTTATCCCTCACCCTCCTCCCAACCTTTCCCCTGAGTCCCCAAAGTCCATTGTATCATTCTTTTGCCTTTGCATCCTCATAGCTTAGCTCTCACTTTGATGTTTGGCTTTCCATTCATAAGTTACTTCACTTAGAAATGGTCTCCAATCTCATCCAGGTTGCTGCAAATGCCATTATTCTGTTCCTTTCCATGGATGAGTAGTATTCCATGGTGTGTGTCTGTGTGTGTATATATATATATAATATATATGTGTATGTATATATATATTATAAATATATAATTATATATTTATATATATTATATATATAATATATATATTCCCTTTCCAAGTATGAATTGAAACACACCATGGAAAAAAAAAATATATATATATATATGTGTGTGTGTGTGTGTAAATTTCTTTATCCACTTGTTTGTTGATGGGCATTTGGGCTGGTTCCATATTTTTGCAGTTGTGAATTGTGCTGCTATAAACATGTGTGAGCAAGTATCTTTTTTGTAGGATGATTTCTTTTCCTCTAGGTAGATACCAAGTAGTGGGATTGCTGAATCAACTGGTAGTTCTACTCTTAGTTCTTTAAGGAATCTCTACACTGTTTTCCATAGTGGTTGTACTAGTTTACATTCCCACCAGCAGTGTAGAAGTGTTCCCTTTTCACCACATCCCTGCCAACAATTATTAATTTTTAATTTTTTGATCATGGCCATTCTTGCAGGAGTAAGGTGGTATCGCATGGTGGTTCTGATTTGTATTTCCCTGATCATTAGTGATGTTGGGCATTTTTTCATATGTTTGTTGGCCATTTTTATATCTTCTTTTGAAAACTGCTTATTCATGTCCTTAGTCCACTTTTTGATGAGTTGTTTTTTTTTTTTTTTGCTAATTTTTTGGAATTCCTTGTACAATCTGGATATTAGTCCTTTGTCAGATGTATAGATTATGAAAATTTTCTCCCACTCTGTGGGTTGTCTATTTATACTGCTGATTATTTCTTTTAGAGGGCGAGCTTTTTCGTTTAATTAAGTCCCATCTATTTATCTCTGTTTGTATTGCATTTGTTTTTTACGTGTGTGTCTTTTGTTTTTCTCCTCTCCCACTCTTATTCCCCAACCCAATTTTGATTTCTCTCTTCATCCTATAGAAGGTGAATTAACCAGAAGCCCGCACTTCACATTTAAACTGAAGCAGAATTGATGAGTGTCACCTGAACTATCTTGGATATTTCATGACACATTGCTTGTCAGATATTTAATCTCGACACCTCCTTTCCCTTCAGAGCCACTAAGTCATTCTCCGGGAATGAAGAATTCTTCCTTTATCATACAGAATTTTGTAGGCCATGGAAAGTAATCTGGATATTATTCTAAGTGCTGTAGAAAGCTATGGTTGAGTTTTGGGCAGAAAAGTGATATGATTTGAATCTCACTTAAAAACTTAGGCTTCTGGGATATAGAAGAATGGAAGCAAAGAGATCAGTAAGAGGATTTACTGCAAGAACGACAGTGTCACATGACTATGGGGAAGAGAAATGGATGAATTTGGGATATATTTTGTGTGCAGCCAACAAGACAAAAATTAATGGCTTGCAAGGAGGGGAAAAGAGGCATGAAGGGAAAGAGATGGATCAAAGAAGATTCAGAAGTTTCTATTTGAGCAACCAAATCCTTGCAGCTGCCCTTTAACAAAACGGGGTACAAAGGGATAAAAGAAATTTGGAGAGAGATGGAATCAAACGTTCTGTTTTGGCCACATGATGTTTCAGATACCTACTAAACACACAAATAGAAATGAAGGAAAGCAGTCACCTTATTTTAATAGGAAGGCAACGATCTGAAAGCCTTGTCATCTTGCAGCATCCAACAGAGAAAAGTTCTATTGCAAGAAGTAAACACTTGATTTTGTCTGACAGACAGATTATTTTATTAGTAAGAGAACATTTTTTCTTCAGAAGGACCATGAGATATGCAAACAGCAGAGATTTTTCTGGGTGCACAGGTGTTAGAAGCTAAAAGTAATAGAGCAAAGTGACAAAAAAAAAAAAAAAGAGAGAGATCCTTTCTGGTGGGCAGTGAAATGCCTACACATTAGTTTCTTTAGAGCAAGATTCCCTTTCCAAGTACAAATTTAAACTGACCTATCCAGGTACGTATTATCACTTTCTTAGAAAATGTGTGTCTGTCTATGATGATGGGGTGTGGATGAAGACTGGGTAAGCTATCTCAAAGGCAATCAGGAATTGATATTCCCCCCAAAATCAAAAAATAGCAGGAAAGGTATGTAGGCCACAGAGTCCACTTGAGAGTGAGATGTCATTATAGAAGGAAAAGGAACCTGGATTGATAAAGTCTACCTGTCTGTTTCCACTTGTCATATATATATAAATGCTTCACTACTGAGGTAGTGAACCATGATAGAGCATGGTTGTGAAATTGAACTCCTGGGACCAGACCATGTCCCTATGGATAGAAGGTAAAATTACTTCCACAGGAAGTAGATATTTTTACTGTTCATGTTCCAATGGAGAGATCCATTCCAGTACTAATATGGAGTTTAAGAAGGCATGTCTTAAACTAGAAAAAAACGAAGATGAAAAGAACCCATCTTCATCGTCCAAAGAGACTTAGAGGAGGCATGGCTCTGGATTTGGAATGAGTAATACCCACCTGTGAGTAGACCTTTGCGGGTAGGTAAAGTGGATTCTGCAACAAGACATTAGGCTAAAAGCTAAGGGTCTGAGTACGTTGACTTCAATAGTTACCGTATCTAGTAGCTATTATAAATTGTTCTCTTTGTTGCTTTTTCTTCTATTATTGAACATATTGTAAATATTGTAGAATTAAGAGGCCCATGCTTGGATGAAGCATCATGGGGGACTGCAGCAGCAGCCCAAAGGGAGCCATTCCAGGAAGTGAGGGATACAAGAATGCCAGCTGTGGTCCTTGGGCTGAACTGAGAGTGCTGGGTATCTAAGGAACACAGCAGCAAAGGAAGGAATTCATTGAACTGTTACCATCTCTAGAAACTCCCAGAAATACATGGAAAGAAAATTTTGCATAAGACTAAAATTACTGCATTCAAGCAGGAGGAAGACTGGGATCATTGTACATCTGTTCATTTATTTATTTATTTTTGGTTTCAAGTTTTAATCAAAGCTTGTATATAAGATTATTTTATTCCTGCATCTTCTCAATTGTTTCTTCCTTGTATTTGCCCTTTTCCTTTCCTACTTGGCAAGATTTGGCTTTCCGTTCAAGGATCTTTTTGTATTCTTTGTCCAGTTTTAGCCCAGTGATAACCACCTTGCTGGGTTGAATGCCTAGGTGGACAGTGGTGCTATTAGCCTTTTCATGCTGCACCCACTCAATGTAGATAACATATTTCTTCCTGTAAACCTGGACTCCTTTGCCAATTTGCTGACCTCTATAGTGTCCTCGTACAACCTGAACTTCATCATCCTTTCGGATGGGCATGGATCGCACGTTGTACTTATGTCTCAGCTCTTTGGAAAGAGGGAAAGATACAATCTTCCTTCGAATGTGGGAAGATGCATTGAAATGCTTTTTGCGATCCTTCGGTCAGAAGTCACAAAGGGACTGAACTTCATTTTGGCCGCTCCCGCTTTGGTGATGGCAGCAAAAGGGAAGAGCCATCTGTTTTTTCAAAGGGAATACATCTCACACCTGTAATCCCAGCACGCTGGGAGGCTGAGGCAGGCAGATCACGAGGTCAAGAGATTGAGACCATCCTGGCCAACATGGTGAAACTCCGTCTCTACTGAAAAATACAAAAAATTATCTGGGTGTGGTGGCACATGCCTCTAGTCCCAGCTACTTGGGAGGCTGAGACAGGAGTATTGCTTGAACCTGGGAGGTGGAGGTTGCAGTAAGCCAAGACTGTACCACTGCACTCCAGCCCGGCGCCTGACAACAGAGCAAGACTCTGCTTCAAAAAAAAAAAGAGAGAATATGTTCTCATTTTGTCTACAAAATAAGACATACCTGGAACATTTGTATGTTTCCTTCTGTAGGCTATAACCTCTTTCAAAACAAGGACCTATCATGTCAGAAAGACTTAATAATTATTTGCAAATAATAAGAACATCCTTGAATCAAGCCTTTTGATTTGAATAACTCAATTTGTTTTACAGGAGTACCAAGTTGCACTTCCTAGTTTATATATTGTGAATTCTAATGCTATTAATATTTGGACGTAACGGCTTTTAAATGAGCCTGGAGTTGAAATAGTAGGAAGAAAGCAATTCTGTGCACATAAATTATTTAGTTGAAAGAGATGGTTGCATGCAGTTGTTCTTTACCAATAGTGCCAGGGATAACTAGCCAAGAAGGGCCAAAAGGTGAGGCTTTGTAACAACTTTCTTAATATAATGCAATCATATAGGTGGTATGCATGACCACCAAGAAGGAGAATCAGATTGTATTTAACTAGAATAACCTAGGGACTAACCAATGTTCCTTTTCTCAACTGAAAACAAAATAGGTATAGTGATGCTAAACCTCTAAACACCCTTAGAAAAATTAATAAGAAAATAATTATAAGATATATGTCCTTATGATGGAATTAAAAATAAATGTATTAATGTCTTGTATCAGTGGCTTTGTTTTATGACCCAACATATAGGCTTTCCTGATCAATGTTTCATGTACACACAAAATAAATATGTAATCTGCAGTAATTGGATGACATAAATAACTGTTTATATGGTCAAGCTGATGGATAGTGTTTCTTCAGCTTTCTGTATCTTCACTAATGGTCCATCACTTGTTCTATAAATTACTGAGAGAAGAATGTTAAAATGTTCAAATATCTTTGTGAAGGTATATCTTTCTCCCTTTCTGTCAATTTTTGCTGTATGTATACTGAAAGTATGTTATTAAGTGCATAAACATTTAGGATTGCTACCACTATGATTTTACCCTTTTTATGTCTGATAAAACTTCTTGTCTTGAAGCCTATTTGATATCTATACAGCCACAAGTACCTTCTTATGCTTAGTGTTTGCAATGATATGTATTTTTCCATGAATTTAATTTCAATTTTTCAATTGGTGTGTGTCTTTATATTTAAATTATATATGTGCAGAATCTTATAGCTGGGTCCTGTTTTATATATATATTATATATTATATATATAATATATGTTATATATATTATATTATATATATATTATATATGTGTGTAATGTTTATATATTATATATATATTTTATATATATAATATATATACACACACACTCACACACACACACACATATATCTAAAATCAAGTAATCTCTGCCTTTTGGAAAAATATATTTTGTTCATTTACATTTAATGTAATTATTGATATGCCTGTGGTTAAGTCTCCCTCTTGCTGTTTGTTTTCTATTTGACATCTCTTTGTTACTTTGTCTCTTATTTTTCCTCATTTCCTGTATTCTTTTATGTGAAGTGGTATTTTTTAAAAATTTCTATCTTTTCCATTGCATTTTAAGTCATATCTCTTTGTATTTTTAAATTCATTCCTAGAATGAACATATGCATCCTTAAATTCTCACAATCTACGTTGAGCACCAATACTAAATTTTAGGGATTCAAACATGAGCAAGGCATATCCCTGCTTTTCAAATGAGTAGAGAAGACAGACATGTAAATAATACAGCAAAACCTCTCCTTATTCAGAGGGCCTTTCAGATGGCCACAAGGCCCAACTTTATCATTCATTGAACTTGCTACCAATATGTCTTGGTTGTACAGATTATTTTTTCCTCCTGAGTCACTGGATTTCATATTTGTTTGAAAACATTTTGCCCTGTTTTTAACTAGATTGTGTTGAGACATTTATATAGTCTATATACAAATGCTTTGTTGGATATGTGTTTTGAAAAGATTTTCTCCCAATCTATAGCTTGTCTTTTCATCCTCTTCACAGGGTCTTCCACAGAGCAAAAGTTTTTAATTTTCATGAGGTATAACTTATTGACTTTTTTGTTTATAGATTGTGCTTTTTATGTTGCATGTAGGAAAACTTTGTCAAACCTGAAGACTCTAAGACTTTCTTCTATAAAGTTTTAGGTTTTTATTTTCAGTATATGATTCACTTTTAGTCAATTTTTGCATGTGGTCTATGGTAAGGGTGGAGATTCTTTTTTTTTTTTTTGCATATGACTATACCTAATTGTTACAGCATAATTTGTTGAAAAGATTTATCCTTTTCCCATTGAATTGTCCTAGCATTTTGTCAAAACTCATTGCTCATATATGTGTCATCCATTTCTAGACTATTGTTCCCTTGAAATATTGGTCTATTTTTATACCAATACTACACCATTTTGCTTACTTTATAATAAGTCTTAAAATCAGTAGTATAAATTCCTTAATTTTGCCTTCGTTTTCAAAATTATTTTGGCAATTCCAGGGCTTTTTCATTTCAATATAAATTTTATCATCAATTTGTCAGATTCTACAAAAAAGCCTGCTGAGATTTCAGCTGAGATTGCAATGAATCTACAGATCTTTTGGAGGAGCACTGACATGCTAATAAGATTGTCTCCTCTGAAACATATGCATGCATTATGATCCAGCAATCTCTTTCTAGGTATGTCTTAAAAACTCCTGGACAAGTGAACAAGGAAATATACACAAGTATGCTTCTAGTACTGCTGCTTGTAACAGAAAGACACCAGAACATTTTCCTTATCACTTCAGAAGATATAAAAATGGTGGCATATTTATATAGAAAAAAATTTTGTAATTTCATATGGCAGTTAACAGTGAATTGACTCATAAACATAACAGTTACATTTTTAAAAAGAAATATATACACTAGTATCCTATCAACATTACATTAAGAAATATGCAAAACCAACGACATCTTGTTTGAGAAAGCAAATATACGTGTTAAGACTATACAGAACAGTTAGGAAATTATAAACACAAAATTCATAGTAAGATTCATAATGAGCTTTTTACTGGATAGGGAAGGTAATAAACTTGAGAGGGCCACAGTGTTGTATTTCTTAATCTTGATGGTGAGTGCATAAAATGCTATTGAAGTGTTATTCTATACAGCATACGTGTATATTACATTATCCTATTTAATATTTAATATAAATAATTTTTAAAAGGAAAGAGTACAGAATTTTATTGAGGGAGAGGAACAAGAGTAAACTTAAATCTTACACTAGTGAAACAGGGCAGGAGCATTTATGGTTCAATTCTTGTGTAACTGAGTCTTCATTTATATCACTCCACTTTCAGCTTACAAACTGCACAACAGTGTCCCATATGAATACCAGGAGTCACCAGTGTAAACCTGTTAATATTGTGGGGTTTTTTTGGACACTTACCTGCTACAAAGTAACTAAAGCACTTTAAAATGCAAGAATAAATGTTGATTGCAAAAAAAAACACCAGGGAAAAATAGCGCAGGCCATGCCTTTCTCTCTTACTCCTCCCACTGGGTTTGCAGGCCTCTCGCTTACATGAATCATCCATACTTAGGTAAGCACTGTGCCTGTATTGCAGTAGGCCTCTTGACAAATGACTGTTTAAGGAGTGTTTGCACACCTGTCAATAGTTCCTGTCATTTGTCAAGTGACAAATATAAAATCCGATAACAGGAAAAACCCTGTACAAACCAAGAAATACTGGCAGCATAAGAAGTTCAACACATGATAAGGCTAAGCCCTGTGGCTCTCTGGAAGCCACCCGAATACCAAGTGGTTCTATTGTATTTGTTATTTATGTGTCTATCTCTTCTGCTCATTTAAAAAGCGGGGACTATGCCTTGCTCATCTTTAAATCCCTAACACTCGGCATTGGTGCTCAGTAAGTGTCCCTGATTGATGGATACTCTGATATCTGTTGATCCCAAATAAACACATGTGAAAACCATCTTCCACGGTATATTTTCAAACCTTCTGTTTTTGCATTAAATAGTAAATCTTTTGAAAATATCTATATACTTGACAATATTTTGGAGGCATTAGTCGAATAACTATTTGATACTGAGAAAATATTACCAATGGCATAGATACAAATTAACTCATAGCTGCTTTTAATTAATTTTTGTGTTTGGTGCTAATGAAAAAGTACCTGAAGCCTTTAACTTTGAAGTCTGGGCTTCAAAGACATGATTACTCCGGTGTCTTGCTTTACCGTTGTAGTTTAGCAAGACAAGAAACTCTTCCAAAGCGTCTTACTATTAAGTACTCACTGTAGAGAAAACATGACTGTGAGGAAGAAGGTAAGAAAGAAAAGTGTGTGGGAGTTAAGTGCCTGCAGTCTGCCTGGAGTGAAGAACGTCCTACCCGTTAAGTGCTTTGGGTTTTTTCAAGAGTGTATATTCCAGGTGCAAACTTTTGGATCATTTGAAGGAAATCCTTTTGCCACTCGGAGGTAAATCACTTTGGAGCTCTGTAGCACGGTGCCTGAAAGAGCCTTCTGGGAGTGAATCAGGTAGATTGTTTCGTTCACATAAACCTACCATCAACTTAGTTTAAATTGTCTTTGTTATAAATGAGGTCACTATGGACTTGCCCTGAAGATCTTTACTTCTGTACTTCTGTCTTCCACAGGACAAATGATAAGTACTACATACCTCATCTCTTGAGTTATTATTGTAGTTTTGCATTCATGATTATGAATTTAGAAATAAATACTAATTATGGAAATAGAAAAAAAAAAAGAGGAAAATAGCCCTCAGCAGCCACACACAGATTCGCATGGTGGGACTGCAGAGCCTAGGAGTGCAAGCATGACTTACGGTGCCTCATAAGCAGAAGTTAGGAGGTCAGAAAGAGGCCAGCTTTTGGCTTTCATTTTTTTTTGTTTTTGAGACAGAGTCTCGCTCTGTCACCCAGGCTGGAGTGCAATGGTGTGGCCTCAGCTCACTGCAACCTTCTCCTCCCGGGTTCAAGCGATTCTCCTGCCTCAACCCTGAGTAGCTGGGATTACAGGCACGTGCCACCAGGCCCAGCTAATTTTTGTATTTTTAGTAAAGATGGGGTTTCGCCATGTTGAACAGGCTGGTCTTGAACTCTTGACCTCAGGTGATCTGCTTGCCTTAGCCTCCCAAAGTGCTAGGATTATAAGCCACCGCACCTGGCCTTGGCTTGCTTTCTTGATGACTATAAAAGCAACTGAAATGGATGATGAAAGAAGAGCTCACTATCATGAACCAGACCTCATAGTTCTCAATAACTCACCTTGTCCCTGAGCTGACATAACAAATACATGTGGTTTTCTTTGAGAAACATCATTGTATTTGGGCAACATGTCACACACAGCCCAGTGTATTCTCGGTTTCCCAAGTAACCTCTAGAGAAATTCTATGAAGCGATGCCCTTTTTCCTGGAGGACCATAGAATTCAGCGGGAGAGGAGGCCTTGAGTTGAGTCTCTTGCCTGAATGTTGCTAAGCCTCCGGACTCCCTCCACCTACATGCAACCACACTTGGCTTTTACAAATATATTAGGAGTATGTCTTTTGAAGGTAGGTATTATGGCATTTTCACCTCCTCTAGGTAGCAGCAGTGTGGTGCATTTGTAAGGAAGGGGAGGTTGCTTTGAACAGGTGTGGGGGCAGAAGGCCCAGGCATTCATATCTCCCCAAAGCACACTACCCCCCTTATCCTCAGACTTGCTTCTAAGTTTTGCTATCTTGCTGAGAAGTTAGCAGTACTCATTCTCTGAAGACTCTAGACTTTCCAGATATTTGGGGAAAGCCTACGTCATACATAGTATCCTAGGTCAGAAATATGTCTTGAGATAGAATTCTACAGTGATTATGTGTTTTCTTCCTCGTCTCAGCAGCCGAATATCAACTATAACTATCAAGGAGGTTTCTACCTATTCTTGATGCCATGTCTACACAGTAACTGCAGAATTGTTATGAACACAAACAATACTGTTGATAGACTGGATGAGAACCATTATCATTTCCCCAGTATTACCTACATGTAGCATGCTATTAGTAGGAGATAAACAGTAGTATGGTATTGGGCTATTTATGCGTCTTCTCACTAAGAGAGGTGGGAAATAAAAGCCAGTGGGGATAGAAGACTGGTTGCGGCCTAGCTTAAATCTCCATGTTGTAGGTTTTTATTCCATGTAGTTTGATGTAAACTTGTGCCCACTTCTTGCTCCTTGAGGGCTCCCTGGTGGCTAAAGATCTCTGTGGCATGAAGCTCTTTTGGAGTATTCTGATGATAAAAGGGAGAATTTCAATTCCATTTGACAGAAGAGTTACTTCCCCCTTGAAGTGGAAATGAAAATGGATCCCTAACTGTGCAAGAGGCAATGATGAAATCCCTCTCCCTGTGACCCTCCATTAAATGACAGTAGGCAGTAGAATTATTATTTGATACTTTATACCCAACCACACATTTCTCTCCTTCCATAATTCTGACTCACGGTGCATGGGCTTGAGAACAATGTTGAAAAGCTCCCAGAGGGTTTCTGATTCTGTGTTCCTCTCCCTTTTCTCTGGTATTCAACTCATGATTTAGAAGCTAGAAGCTAGAAGCAGAGGAGGCTCTTCTTATTTCTGTCAAAGAGACAGAAAAGGAGCAGTCAGAGATAGATTAAGAAATCATGATTCTAGGAATCGAATGTCCCATTCTAGAAGGAACAGTATTCAATGTGGTTAAGAAACCGGGGAGGAGAGCAGTAAGTAGAGGTCATTGGTTTTGATGGTGATAGATACTGTTAAGAAATTAGTGGTAAACCCAAGCTGTAAAAGGGTTAGAAGAATTTGAGAGTAGTTTGAAGATGTGGCAAGGTCATGTTTGTGGACTACGGAATTCACAGAGAAGAAGAGATTTTCTTGAGCTGTGATTTAGTCAGTTTGGCATGCTAGAATACCACCGACTGGGGAGCTTAAGCAACAAAATTTATTTTTCATGGTTCTGGAGGCTGGAAAGTCCAAGATCAAGGTGCCATCATGGTTCTTCCTGGTTTGCAAATGGCATATTCTTGAGGTGCCCTCACACACTGGAGAGACAGAGAGCTCTGGTCCCTTCATCATCTTATAAGAATACCAATCCCATGACCTTATCCAAACTCAACTATCTCCCAAAGGCCTTACCTCCAAATAACATCACCTCAGAGATAAGGGTTTCCACATATAAATTTTTGGGCAGACAGAAACATTCAGTCCATAGAAAGATATTTTTGAGGTTTTAGTTGTATAATTATTATGAATAAGTTATAAGATGTCAACTATTTATTCTCAGAATAATGTTTTAACTGACTAAATTGCAAATCCATAATGATATAGTAAAATCCACATTGTTTGGTATTTTGCCACCTGGAAAGTGCTAGAAATCAACATTTCTGACATTTCCCAAGAAATATTTAATTTATTCCTGAGGCTGATGCTAAAACTCACCAACTCTGTGCTGAAACACCCACTACATAGCATCACAGAATTTCAGAACTGGGTGAGCATCCCATCCAACCATCTCTCCTTTTACAGATGGAGAATAGGCCTCATGGAGAACAGAAGATGACTACTGAAGTTCTTTCTAGCCCTTCAGATATATAATCTCAGAAACGAGCTTGCTAAAGTTCATGCTATTCTTCTAAATAAGTGAACACCATCCTTTGATCCTGATTATGTCATCAGTAGTGAGCAACTATTGTTTTTTAATTCATTTGGGTGACAAATGTGAAACAGTGCAAGCAGATACTGCCAGTTCTGAATCAGCTGAGTCTTAATTTACGAGGTATAAATAAATGTACTGTGAGCTTCTCCTGGGAATGAGACCCTACCTATGTTTCACCCCTGAAACCAGGTTCTGTGGAAGAGAGATTGGCATTAATCACAACCTAAAAACCTTCCAACTTATCACTGACAGGTATAGTTAGTGATACCCACAGCTTGTACACGACGTTGTTCAACCCGGACCAAACAGAATTCTAGGAACTGATTGTCCATGGCAGGAAATCCTACCTAAACAAAAGGCATTCTAAGGTCAGACAGAAAAATGAGCAGGCCCTGAACTTGAGGGAACACAAGAACAAAAACAATTGCTACATTTACATCAAGTGAGGGAGGTAAAGAGAAACTGCCCAAAGCATTTAGGGAGCCCATCATCCTGGTTTAAGCAGACAGGGCTTGATTCCGGAGAGATCTGCAATGTGCTTCCTTCTTTAGATAAATGTGGAGAGAAAAGAGCTCTGAATTCATATTTTACTGGAAATATGGACATCGTACCCTGATGTCCTTTTCTAAAACTCCCAAATGGGTGTTCACTAAGGAAACACGCATTTCAAAACAGAACTTTGGTAATCCCCTTAGCAAGAGAAACTAGAAATTCTGACTGGGGCTCCAAAATATATTTATGAAAATAATCTATGTTTCTTGAAATTTTGGGACACCAGAGGTAAAGAAAGAAATAGACTGAGAAGTCCTTGAAAAATGACAAACTAAAAAGAGGAGACATTTGGGACAGTAATAAAACTGCACACAGATCAAGTAAAGTTTCAAGACCTTTGAAGATACCAGTTAACTAACTGGGAATCCCTGTTCTATAATTCTATGCCCCCCCTAATAAAACAAATTCATTTCAGCAAGACAAAACCATCAATTTCCTATTTATGTAAGATGATATGGGAAATGACGGTGTCAATATTTTAAAATTAATGCATAATTGAATTAAAATTATACATTTTTAGAAAGGCTCTGGGTAGTTGTAAACGTTTAAATTCTCTTTCAAGAGTTCTCTTTGGAAATTATTAAAAAGACTTCTACGCTCTGAAAAAAATGTTTGTCAACATCTGGTATTATTTCAAAGAGTGTTCCTGCACAGAAAAGTACCAAACAGTTGATATCCACAGAAACACTTCGCTGTCAGTCACTGAGGGTGAGGATCCATTGTAACTGTGAGGTATTCCTGTTGGTCACTTATTTATTTACAATTTCTTCAAGCGACTGTCATTGTCAGCTCAGGTTGCCATAACAAGAATACCATAGACCGGGTGGCTTATACAACAGAAATGTATGTCTCCATAGTTTTGAAGGCTGGAAATCCAAGATCCGGGTGTTGCTATATCTGGCAGGGGGTGAGAGGCCCCTTCCTAGCTGGCCAAAGGCTGCATTCTCACTGTGTCCTCACATAGTGGAGAGCAGAGAGAGTGAGAACGAGGTTTTGTGTCTCTTCTTATAGGGGCACTAATCCCAACCATGAGGGCTTCACCCTCATGACCTATTTACCTCCCATAGACCCTACTTTCTAATATCATCTCATTTTAACACAAGTTTTGGGGAGACACAAATGCTCAGTCTATAGCAAGAGTATTTGTCAACTTCTCCCATAGGCCAAGACCCCAATTATTCTTAAACTACCACTAGAAATACACACACAAAACGTGTCAATTTATTGAATTTCAAAATTTATAATGTTTAGTTGTATGTGTGTGTATATATGTGTTTAATTTAAATATATACATTTAATTTAATGTGTTTAATTTATAATGTTTAATTGTGTGTGCGTGTGCATATATATATATATATATGTATGTGTATATATATAAATATATCCCCAATGCAATAATAGTAAGAAGTAGGGCCTTAGGTGGTGAGTAGATCATAAAAGCTCTACCCTTATGAATGGGATTAATTTTCTTATAAAAGGGTTTGAGGGAGTCTGTCAGAGAATACAGAAAGAGGTGCTGTCTATGAAGCAGAGATCACACCCTCAACAGACACTGGCATCTTGATCTTAGACTCTCATCATCCAGGACTATGAGAAATAAATTCCTGTTGTTTATAAATTATCTGGTTTCAGATACTTTGTTATAGCAGCCCAAATGGACTAAGTAGTCTTATAAGAGCAGCGTGTGTGTGTGTGTGTGTGTGTGTGTGTGTGTGTGTGTCTTTCTAGTATCTGAAACCGGATAATTTATAAACAGGAATTTATTTCTCATAGTCCTGGATGGTGGGAAGTCCAAGATCAACGTGCCAGTGTCTGTTGAGGGTGTGATCTCTGCTTCATAGATGGCACCTCTTTCCGTATTCTCTGACAGACTCCCCCAAACCCTTTTATAAGAAAATTAATCCCATTCATAAGGGCAGAGCCTTTATGATCTACTCACCACCTAAGGCCCTACTTCTTAATATTATTGCACTGGGGACAAAGTTTCAATGTAAATTTTGGAGGGGCATAAATATTTAAACCATAGAAATTACTGTCTCCTAATAGACACTTTGGAATACTTTCTAAAAAAATGAAACCAACTGAGATTGTGCCAAAATGAACCAGTCAATGAAATAAAACTTTGCAAAAAATTGCAATACTGTGCCCTGTACAGTCTTAGGTAATATGGGGAAGGTACGGTCTCTGCCTTCAAAATGTTTTAGTCTAATTTAAGGGGAAACAACACACTTTCCTTTGGGAAATTAAATTCTATCCAAAGTGTGAGTAAAACATCAACTTTTAATTCAGAAGCCAGTGGTAAGGAGATTCTTTCTCCACCTTCGCATTTCCCACTCCTCATTCTCCTACCCTCCTTTCAGGCACATACAAAGGAAAAAAAAATGTGGTCTATATTGCCTCATAGATAAGGACTCAGAGGCACAGAGAACTGAAATGCTTCACCGTATTTCATGCAGAAAGTGTTTGCTAGAATTAGAATTCACTTTTCACTCTATGAGACCAAACATGAAATAAATAGAATATAGTTCCTTTATTATCACTGAGAAATTAAAAATCTATAACATAATGCAGGTACAATGATTTAAAATTAGGAATCTACAACACAATGCAGGAAGAATAATATAAATTGTATAAAATTACTTACATAGTATAAAGGTATTATAATATAGTATGTAGACACTATGGATTCCAATTTCCTAAAAATTTTGATCTCCCGAAAACCTTAAAGAAAAGTCTACTGACTCCATAATAAGACTACCTCTGATAATTCTTTTATGTAATATTATGGGTTAGCAAGAGAGTTATTTCTTTTATTTTTCCAGCATATTCATTTACATTTATGAAGGCTGGAAAGCTTTCCCTTCTCTTATGGTAGTCGAATTAATGGCAGCACTTCCATAATCTCAGTGGAACCCATTTCCCTTGGGAAAATGAGGAAAAAGACCTAGATAAAATGTAGATAAAACAAATTGACATGGAACGTGACTGGGAGAGAAATGAGAAAACCATTTTAGACTAAAGATCTTATGCGTTTCAAGCACGAGAAGTAATAGAGAATTTTTACTGGCAGAATTTATTGAATCTCATAATTTATCACGTTTAAAGCTACTGGTGACCTTTTCCAAAGCAATTAATTCAGTTACATATATAGCGGAGCTGCATCCAGCTTCCGGGAGTCACACATGCATAACAAGGTCTTTAAAGGTACAGAATCAAGTAGATAAAGGGAGGAAATCATAAAATGTAACACCCTTTCCCAGGTAGCCCCAGCTTGTTCTTATTCTATGCTTCTATTAGCAAAGACCAAAGTCACACAAGGCAGACTACTTACAGTCTTAACAAGGAACAGACACGCTCGTAGGTTCTAACTGAACTGATTTGGGCTAGAAACTATGAACATCACTGACACCTGAATTTTAACAAGCAAAAATTTAGGAGGAAAAAAACTACTCAGATGAACTTCCACAAGAGGCAAAATAAAAGGAAAATTTTCTACACCAATTAACTTTGCCAAGCAACATGATAATTCACATTTCCAGAGTACTATGCTGCAGACTTCAAGACTACAGACAATTAGTCTAAAAGTTACACCTTTTTTTTTAGATGGAGTTTCACTCTTGTTGCCCAAGCTGGAGTGCAGTGGCATGATATTGGCTCACTGCAACCTCCACCTCCTGGGTTCAAGCAATTCTCTGCCTCAGCCTCCCGAGTAGCTGGGATTACAGGTGCCCACCACCACGCCTGGCTAATTTTTGTATTTTTAGTTGACAAGGCGTTTCACCATCTTGGTCAGGCTGGTCTTGAACTCCTGACGTCAGGCGATACACCTGCCGTGGCCTCCCAAAGTGCTGGGATTACAGGTGCAAGCCATGGTGCCCAGCCACACCTTTGTTTTTAAATCTCGTCATATAACTAGGAATACTGATGTAGCAATGGCAATGACAGCAGGAGGCCATATTTCACAAGCAGGAAAATTACAGATATAGAGGTATGCGCCCCAGTTCCTGCCCCTCCCTTCCCCACATTGGCAAGGCCACCTTTCCCTTCTTTGCTCACTCCCCATACTCCCAGTAGCATAAATTCCAAATACTACTACAACTTTCTCATGTTCCAAAAAAATGACAAGCACATTAACATTCTGTTTAATTTTCTCTGGCAAATATTTATCAAGCAGCAAAAAATGTGGCACTATACTAGCCACGTATTAATTAGGCATTATCCTGTCTTCAAGAAGTTCACTAGTTAACGGACCTTTGGGTGTGACATATAAAGGTATGATAAGTACAAAGGCCAAAAAGACACCACAAAGAACAAAATTAGGAAAAAATTATATATTACTAAAATACCAATCTAACAGCAACAACACGTTTTGATGCTCAAGAGTGAACGTGTCCAGGACAAAGCATCCAGGACACGGGGTCCCTGTGCCACCTGCATCTGTCACTGCATGATTGGTTCTCATGACATGTTCCAGCCTCAACTGATGCCACTCTACTTAACTGGCACAGTTTAAAATTATAAAATATTAGCACTGAAAGCGACCTTAGTAATCATTTAGGCTGATTTCTTCATTTTGGAATCTAGCCTAGAGATTAAAATGTTGGTTTTTATTCCCATAATTAATTTGTTGAATAGGACCAGAATGAATGAAAGTCATTTACCTTCCAGTCCTATGTTCTTTAGCTACACCACACTGTCTGCCATTCATATGGAATTTGTCCTATACCCACCCAAACTCTCACTGCTCGGTCTGCAGAAAGTCTTGCCTTCACCATGGAGTGCTCCTAACCACTGTCTCCACTGATCTCACTCTTCTTTGAGCTCCTAACACTCACAGATCAAGCCGCAATTGTCCTATCAATTACTTTATTGCTTCTTGTAGGAAACTCACAAGTACACAGTAGGTCACTTGAAAATAGGGACTAATCCTCAATAGTGTTCTTCTAATCCTAGCTTCTGTTGGGCTCAGTCAAGGCAGCTCTGAATACCTGCTCAGTGGTTGAATCACCATTTAATGTAACCTCACCTCCATTTACTATATTGAGATATCAAATACCTGCTACATGAAAAAGCCATACCTGTCTTCAAACTGGCACACCTGCTTTACACAGGGTAGCCAATGTGTGCTTTAAAATTCTAAACTAAATTAGCTCAGGTGAAGACAAGGAAAAAGAGTAAAGTGTGATTCTGTTGCTTTTTTTCAGGTATTTATTTCTCAGTTTTTGTGCATAGACCTTGGATAAGGCATTTACCTTCCCTGAATCTTGAATTCACCTATACTACAAGGATAATATCATCTATTTTACAAGTACACACTCTTGTCATGAAGATTAAAGAAAACTGTGAATGGCAAAGAGCATACCACACCAATGCCCATTTTTTCCATCCGACTGCTCTATCCTCTAAACCCGTCCTTTGTCTCATTCTGCTAAACCCTGGGAAGGTGCCAGTAGATATCTAAGGAGGTGGTTAAAACAGGCTTAAGGTGAGACTCCTCCCTGAGACAGTTTTTTTAAACAAAAGGCAGTGTTTTTAACAAAAGGCTTCTTCAAACCTCAAAGGACTGCTGTTCTCACGGATTAGGACAGGCACTGGGGAAGAGGGCCCCTGCCCGTGCCTCCTCAAGCCACACCCAGAAGCAGTGGGCGTGTCTTGGTAAATGGATGAGGCTGGGAACAGAGTTGCATGCAGTTGGGACTAGAAGCCCTGTGTATTAGCTTTAGCTCTTGATACATTTTAAGTTGCTCTTCTTAAAAATGAGGGCAATGATTTAGATGGCCACCCCAATCCTTTCCAGCTCTATCATCATATTCTACCCCTTTATGCCAAGAAGACAGATGCTAAACAAGGATGAGGAGCCATAATGTTAATTTTAACCAATGATACTAGAGCTGAAGAAAACCATCATGATTAGTAAAGCAAGAAATAAAAAAGGTTATTTCCCCTGATTTTGTTATGCTTAGTTGCAGACAGAAAAATAAGGGAAATTTGCTGACTGAAATTAAAATAATAAATATGTACTGCATACATACTTTATGAGTGGCTCAGGAAAAAAAGGTTTTTTTTTTCTTTTTTTAAGAACACATGGAAAGAAAGGATTTTTTAAAGTGAAATAAAATTTTTATCAACAGGAAGACACATTTTATATGCATGTCATCAAAGTCTGAATTTCAGACCCTCACATGCAAGGTTGAAACCATTCCAACCTACTCCATTCCCCATTCTCCCTTGCAAGGTCTTGGTGATTCACAGCGTCCTAGGCAAGGGAGAGAGAAGAAGGCCCCTCAGTACGGGTCCCAAATACTGCAGAGGCTACAGAAGAGACCCATGTGCCTATGGCTAATACCCCATTGTTGTAGTTATTAAAATACGTAGGGTGCCATTTCAGCTGGTGGGGACCAAGGCATTCTGTGACACTTGGATGAGAATTGCAAAGTATCTCACTGTCAATCAAGTAAATGCATATTTCAGCTTCATAGCATCATTCATATCCAAGGCAGCAACAGCTTTCAACAAAAAAAATGATGCCATGAGCACTATCAATAATCTCAATAAGCCTCATGAGAGAGGTAGTTTCATCTGTCCTTAATGTGTGGCTCTGTGGGAAGAGAGATATGTTTATGAGCTTTGAAGCAAAGCAGAAAATCAGCTTAACCTCTGAATCAATAGTTCAGAATTGTGGCTACCTCTCACATTGTTACCGTTGTTTGTAGCAACATAATTATAAAATCCCAGAGTTTAAAATGTGTGTGTCACTTATTCCCAAATGAAGACTCCCTAAGGCTTTAGTTCCCAATTTCTAAACAGAGATACTGCACTTCTTCAAAAGAGCCATGGCTACAGGTAGTCTCTGCTTTTGGTGTTTCTGTTTGCATTTTACTAAGAAAATATCACAATACCTCATTTATTTAAAATATTATCAGCTGGGTGTAGTGGTTCAAGTTATAATCCCAACACTTTGAGAGGCCAAGGTGGGCGGATCACCTGAGGTCAGGAGTTCAAGACCAGCCTGGCCAACATGGTGAAACCTCATCTCTACTAAAAATATAAAAATTGGCTGGGTGTGGTGGCTCACGCCCGTAATCCCAGCACTTTGGGAGGCCAAGGCGGGCGGATCATGAGGTCCAGGAGTTGGACACTAGCCTGGCCAACTTGGTAAAACCTCGTCTCTACTAAAAATACAAAAATTAGCCAGGCGCAGTGGCAGGTGCCTGTAATCCCAACAACCTGGAGGTTGAAACAGGAGAGTCGCTTGAATCTGGGAGGCAGAGGGTGCAGTGAGCTGAGACAGCACCTCTGCATTCTAGCCTGGGTAACAGAATGAGATCCTGTCTCAAAAAAAAAAATTAAATCTATTTATTGATGAAAAACCTTGAAAGTCATGTTTTCAAGAATGCTCTTTCTGGTCCTAACTAGCTATGTGACTATATTCAGGGCATTCGATAACCTCAGCTTCCTCAGCTATGAAATGAACTTATTCAGGTGAACAATCACAAAGTCTCTAATAAGCTACATGATCTTTCAATGCTAAGTAGATCAGTGCAGTGGGTGCAGATTGACTCTGTCCCAAAATGCAGTAAGAGATGGAAGGGCAAATGCAGTGGCTGGAGCAGAAAAGGATGAGGTAGGTATAAACACACAAATAGGTCAGGAGTTACAGAAAGGATGCTGTGGTATGAAGGCCTAAAATTAAGCCTCAATATCATCTGTGCCTTTTGACATCTTGGAAAAACCAGAAGAGCCTCCAGTGGCCCAACTGCAAGTTTCCCTCCCCGTAGGTCTCCCACAGATCCCACAGCCAAACAACCCTCCTTATTAAGACATGCAGGCACAGTTCCTGCTTTTCTGAGTGGCGGGCGTCAGTTCCCTTCCTGCCCATGTAATTATTCAAATAAGCCAGTCACATCACCCCATGAGAACTAGGGTTCACCTCAACCTCTTGTTTACAAAGTCTGCCACCCACATCCCCTGCTTATTCACCATGTTCCCAACTGCAGCCTCTATTTGGCTGTTCCTGGTGCAGTGGCCTCCTCCTGCAGGCTGTGAATGTACGTGATTAATAAACTGCTGTCGATGTTATCTGTCCAGAGGCAGGTGCCATTTATTTGGCCATCTCCATAATCCTTCCCTCCTTCAACCAATGGGGTGAAGAGAAGGCAATCAAAACAAACTCATTCATGGGCCAACTTAAAACACACAGTAGATTCTGAGTACACAGAAAGTAGTAAGGTAAATGGCATCCAAGTGAGTGCAGGGCAACAGAGACCAAGAAGATACAGACGGAGGTTGTCCGTAGCCAGGTGGAGGACAGCCACAGGAGGTGTAGGTAGCCAGGGGCAGTCTTATGAGATCAACATCTAACCACAGGATGCAGCCTCCAGGCAAGACGGCTGGGGTTGGGGACAGGGCTCCAAGGTTTGCACAGGTCAGACAAGCAAAATAAAGGAAGGAGTTGAACCAATTATCAAGACAAAGATTGAGCCATAGAGGGCAGATACAAATGAGTCAATGGATGCTCAATGTAAGGGAAAAAAAAAAAAAAACAGAACTTTTATTACTCAGATTGAATCATGGGATAAAATACTAGCAGCCAGGTAACCTCGATCTCAAGTTATATGAATAGTAGACTACAGCAATTTGTATTTACTTCCCTTTTCCTCTTCCCTGTCTTTTAACATTCAAGACAAGCTCGTTTCCAGAGGCTGAATAGAACTATCTGTCCAGGGAATTTTAGAAGAGCTCAAGGGAATTGTGAGCCACGAAAAAAATCAGAATGAGGGCGACTTGCCATTCTCATCTCATTTTAATCATGTTATTGTTAAAAGGATTAACACCAAATTTTCAAGACTGTTATTCACCTATTTTTAAAACTGTTTTGCAGCTTCTCTGCATAGCTCTGGCATCACATTAGGTTTTTGTGATTTTCAAAATAATTGGGTGCCTCATTAAATCTGTTCACTAACCCCCCTAAGATCATGGGGTTGGGTTATTGTCAAGATCACACACTTATTCCATTTTTTAATTTTTGAAAGTGGCTTTTATCAGGATTATCTTGGCTCCATAATTGGCCAAATCTCTCCATTCTTTTTCCTTTAATTTAAAAACTCTATCCAGTTCTTAGTCACTATTGAACACATTCATTTCTTGAGCTTTTCCATTTGGGGCCAGGCCTATTTCACTTGCATTATCTTTCCTCAATGTATTTTACAAAGACTTCTGGGAGATCTTCCATATTCTTCCACACTTTGTAGAACTAAGATCCATATTTGAAATATTCATTCATTCAACTGACATTTATTTGTGGCACACCTAAAATTTGTTTAGCATTGGATAGAAACTTCAGGAACCTAGTGAAGAAAGCAGTTTTATTTCATGGAGTGTATATACTCCTATTGGATATAAAATGTGACCATAAAACCGAGACAAATTCTTTCTCTTCCTTTCCCTAAGACCTCCTAAGATTCTGGATCTAGGATTGTACTTATAAGACCAATCCTACAATTCAGACATCTGTCCTCTGTATGGACCATGATTAAGCAAGTAAAATCTGGGTCTGCCTGAGTTAAAACCTATACTCTACTAGTGCCACAAATCCAGAAATCATTCAGATTCATTTTTTTTTTCCTGGAGACCTCTGCCTTTATCTCCAGGTGATACTGGCACTTGCCAGACTACTTGCACAGCTGCTCCGTATCTGTCTTCAGACGTGCCCTGCGATTGGGTGTCTTACTTCGGGATCCTAGCTTCATCTCTCTCTGTTTCTTCCCCTCCCCAGTGTCTTCCTCAAAACAGGAAGCATACAAGGTAGATTTAGTACTCCTGGCTTCCTGAAATGTCTTTGTTCCTTCCTCACCTTGTATGGAGGGCTCTGAATAAGTGTAGAAGCCTAGTTTAGATGACTGCACCCAGATTACTCCATTGCTCTTCAGGACTCTGAAGGGACTACTCCATTGCCTTCTAGGGTACCAGGACGGTGCAGAGAAGGTGGAGCCCATTCCTATTTCCATTCCTTTGTTTGGATCTATTTTTTCTCTTCGATGTTCTAAAATTCACAATAATTTGCCTTTTTTTCCTCTCTCTCTTTCAATTTTTTGTGCTGGCTACTTGGCAGGCCTTTCCCTCTGGAGGTGCATATTCTGTGGTTGGGGGAATTATTCTTGCATTGTTTTCCACTGATTTTTTTTCTCCCTTATTATATCTCTATATATATAGAACTTCCAGCACTCACATTTTGGAGCCTCCCATTTTCTTATCTTTTCTCTCCTCTTGTCAATTTCTTTGACTCTTACTTTACTCTCCAGGCGATTTCAACTTTGTTGTCAAATTCTTCTATTTATTTTTTTAGCAAACATACTTTTAATTTCACATAGCACTATCTGGTCCTCTGATTTCTCTCTTTAGCATAGAATCTATTGAATCTTCTGTTATCTCTCCAAGGATATTAACTTGAGGTTAATATCCTTGGAGAGATATTTTTTGAAGTGTTCTTTTTTTCTATACTTTTTAATTCTCCTCTGTTTATACTTCTGAAAATTTAACTTCAGTTGGTTTATTTTAGAATGTGCCTTTCCTTTTAGAGGTTGTTCTAACATGTCTGGTTCTAAAATGTTTCCAAAATTCTTTCTTGTCACTCATATTTAAAATACAGCCGTTATAAAGCTGACTGGACCGCTGTGTATACTAGGGCTCTTGCCAGCTGGTGGACCTTACTGTTGGATGACTGGGCAGTGAGAGCTTTTTTATTAGGACACATCCAAAGTCACTGTCTAGAGGACTTTTCTGCTTCCTTGTGGAAAAGAGCTGCCCAAGCCCTGCCTGCCATTCAGCATTCTGGGAACAGAGCCAGGAAGAGAGCTGAGGCTTCCATAATTCAGTGCGTAGACTTCAGCTTCCTCTCCTGCATTCAGCCCTGTCTCTCTCCTCACTCTACAACAGGGTTTCTCCATCTCGGCACTATCAACATCCTGAGCTCTAGCCCTATGGGAGACTGCTCTGTGCACTGGAGGATGTTGAGCCAATCCCTGGCCTCTACCCACCACATGCCAGGAGCACCCTCGAGTTGTGACAATGAAAAATGTCTCTAGACATCAGCCAATGTTCCCTGGGGTGGGCTGCTGCCCTACAGGGTGCTTGGGCTCCCTGAGGCCTGAGTTCTTCCAATAGTTTCTCCAGGTGCAAAGTGCTAAGCTCCTCCAGAAGCAAAGAGTAGGTAAGGCTGCCTGCAGCTAGGAAATACGAGAGGGAAAGTGGGGGTGTTAAAGTCACATACCAAGATCTTCCTGCAATTTTGCCTGGTGTTGTCCTTGCTGTCCGTGGTACCTAGAGCCCCCAGTCATGTGTCATTATGGGACTCTAACAGTTGCTGCTCAATGACACCTGCAGGCACTGAGTTCAGCTTTGTCCGTCTGCTGGATCAGTCTGCACTCCTCCAACCCCTACATATTCCAAAAATGTGTGGACACCTCTAGCCTGCTCCTGACTCCCCACCTCTTCTCTGTTGACCTTGCCTTTTATGCCTTTTACCAGCATTTACTGTGCAAGGGGACAGGGAGAAGCCACATGCCCAATGCCCCGGGTTTAACTAGAAACCTGTACTGTGACTTTACAAATGTGATTCCTCTTTTATTTGTTTAGGTAAGTGTATAATGAATTTCTTAGGTAGTTATTCTAAAGATTCTGATTAGTGATACAGAGTCATATTGATCACCTGTATCATTTTTTCTTTTCCCAACTCAGATCAACGATCTCATGTTTCCAGGAGATTAGTTTTAACAGATTAAGAAGTATGAAAGAGTTGACAGACTCGTGGGTCTCTTTTTAAAAAATCTCTTTTGTAACCAGCCTAGAAGCCTTGGCTGAACATGATAGGAGGACTGTGGAGGTGGCATAAGCTCTAGTCCAAGGCTCCCTTTTGTGGAAACGTGGGTAGATGCCTCCTGGCGGATGCCTATAGCAACTACCTGGAGCATGCCAGCAAGTAAAAATAAACCTGGAAGAGCACTGGGTTCAAGCCCACGTTCCATCCATCCCAGGGGGCCCTCGAGCAAGGCCTCCCACCGAGTCACATGTTTTTATCATAATAGAGTCTTCCAGGTGGTAAGAGTAGTAATACAATCATCATACAGTTTGCCAAAGTATTTTCCAAGAATAATTGCCAGAAGTGTGTATTCAGCTTGTGTGTCCATATGCTCCTGGTAAGATTTAGAAAGCATGGAAAAGGGATGAGAAAAGATTAAGTCAGGAAAATCGAAAAAGGAGACAAATTGAAAAGGAAAGAAATTGAAAAAGAAAGAAAGGTGATTCCACTGATGAGTGGGCGATCTGCTACTCTTTGAACCATAAATACATTTCCTCTATCTAAATGCATCATAGGTATTCTCAATTCGACGTATTGATTTTCCACAACCTAATCTATGCATTTTCAAGTGTAATTGTACACTGCTGTCTGAACAATACAAGAGCAAGTCCTTCAGCATTGTACATCAGTGTAGCCATTTAGGACCGTGGACTCAAAATCGGTTGGCAAACACGGGGCATTATGAGGCTGAAATAACTGCAGCTGTTTCTTCCTGAACCTCATTACTTTTGGCAGTGCCTCTACTGGTAAGTGAAATGAATTGGTTAGCACACAGGAGCAGATACGTGTTTTTAAAAATATACTCAGGGACTTGGAGTATCACAAAATCTTAGTTAATCCACCTCTTTTCTTTAGAACTCTGCTTGAGCCTCACCCCTCTGACAAACCTGGTGCCAGCTCTGCCCACCTCTACTGGCTCCATTTATTAATGTTGGCCCCTGCATCCCTGATCCTCTCACTGATTCTAAGCTCAGAGTGGCTTTTCCTCTCCCATGGGGCCAATTCCTATTGAACTTCAGTTAAGCCAGGTAGAGTGGGGCTCTTGGTCCAGAACACAAGCAAGCTCATGCCCTTGGCCTGCCTAACACTATATTTTAAAATTGGACCCAAGAAACAACAGAAATACATTCCTTCCATTTACCTTGAGATGCAGAAATACTCTCTTTTAATGGTCTTGAGGTCATTTTGTTGCTTGCATTGCAAATCCTACAAGGATGAAACTTTTATCCTAAATCTACTTACTTAAACTTCTTTTTTTTTAACAAGACAAAATTTAAGCCATACTCCAATGGCTGACACAAAAACTGAAGCAGTTTTCTCCATCCTGATGTCCTTGAAAATTGTACTTGTAATTCGGAGATCAAGTGTCTAAGATCAAAATCTTAGTTTAAAGAAAATAAGCCCCAGTTGGAGCTCTACTAAGTTTTCTTTTCTCTTTCCAGGGGAGGCTGTTGCCCTATGTCATGAGAAACACAGAGGAGCTGACATGCAGAGTGACTATGAAGCAGTGTTCACAGAAATAAAACTCCCTGTGCAGACACATCACATCCCTTTTAACTTCTGCATGGCTCTTATTTTAAGTATTGCTGCAGTGGCTAAAGCAGTCATCATTTCTGACCTGTGTGGAAAGTGAACCTGAGTATTTTCTATTGGTGGGAACTTACGTGGCTAAAATGTCTCCTTGTAACATGGAGCTAAAATGTTCAAAATCTTGAACAGATCTTAGCACCTTTAAAGTATTATGTATTATGATCCTCACCCAAGAATGACCTCCAAGTGTCCTGACCTACTTGAAGGGGGAGACTGATGTCACATGAGGACCAGTAAAAAAAATCTGTACTGAATTGAAATTTTTATGTCTCAATATTTTTTTAGAAAAGGAAATCAAATGTGAAAATTTATCTGGATGCTCCATAGTTCAAACAATTCCCATTAAATGCATGAAGGCTCTCCAGTGGCTTCCCATAGCTGGCTTTGCCCAACACTTGACGGTTCATTTTATGTGTCAATGTAACTGTTTCACAGGACTGCCCAGGTATCTGGCTAAACATTATTTTTGTGTGTGTCTGTGAGGGGCTTTCTGGAAGAAATTAGCATTTGAATGGTGGACTGAGTAAAGCAGTCCCTCCACTGTGGATGAGGTTTATCCAACCTGTTGAGGGCCTGAACAGAACAGAAAGAAGGAAGAAGTAAGGATTCTCTCTCTGCTGAAGTGCTTGAGCTAGGACACTGGCCTTGGAGTGGGATTCACACCAGCATCATTTCTGGTTCTCAGGACTTTGGAATCAGATTAATTATACCACCAACTTTCCTGGCCTCCAGCTTGCAGATGGCAGATTGTGGGACTTCTCAACCTCCACAATCACGTAAGCCAATTCTTTATAATGTGTGTGTGTGTGTGTGTGTGTGTGCACTGTTGGTTCTGTTTCTCTGGAGAAGCCTGACTACTAGAACTTCTTATAATGGCCTACCCAAGGTCACATATGATCTCACTCCTGCTGACCTCCCCAAATTATTTCCTACAGCTTCTCCCTCCCCAGCTTCCTGCTGTCCTCAAACACACCAGGATTACTACCAATTTAGGGCTTTTACACTTGTTTCTTCAGCCTAAAGTGCCTTCAACTATATTTTATCATGGCTTTTGATTTCTGCTCAAATTATGGCATTTCATATGGGCTTTCCCTGAACAGCCAATCTGAAAAGAAGGTCCTAACAACATCTGTAACCAGTCTCTCTCTAGCTGTTTTTCCAGTGGTTGAAGTTTTTAAGTTCTTAGCCACTAACTCTTCAAATACTTCTTTTTTCTCATCCCCATTCTCCTCTCCTCTAGACTCCAGTTACCTAATTATTTAGATCATTTGGTACTAACATCAAGTCTCAAGCAGCCTATTTCATTTTTTCATCTTTTTCTCTCTATTTTACAATTTGGATAATTTCTATTCACTTGCTCACATTTACTAATCCCTCCCTTTGCTATGTCGTGTTTGCTATTAAGCCCATCAAAAAAAAATCGCTATTTCTGATATCGTACTTTTTATTTCTGGCGCAGCTATTTGATTCTTTATCATTTCTACCTACGATTTCCTTTACTTTTTTATGTTTTTATCATCCATTTTCTGCTGATCCTTTAACATATATACGTGTGTGTGTTTGTGTGTGTGTGTGTGTGTGTGTTTCTGTGTGTGTCTGTGTGTATGTAATCTGTCCAATAATTCCACCATCTGGTCCAGGTCTGATCTGCTTCTGTTGACTATTTTCTCTCTTGACTTTGTTTTTTCACGTAATGCATTAATTTTTATTGTGGTTCAGATATTGTAGGTAAAATATTATAACAGACTAAAGTAAATAATAATGAACTCCCTAAATGGTTACAATCCTTCCTCTCTCAGGGCTGAGTCAGCTAATCTGCAATTGAGATGGGTCTGAACTTAGTCTAGCTTTAGCTAGATTCAGTTGACCACTAACTATAAGTTTGAAGATACGATAGGACTTTCTCTTAAGCAAGAATTGGGTATCTGCATATTGTCAAGACTCTGAAAATACTGTTCTCCTTAAGAGCCCAGCCACCAAATTTCTAATGTCTGGAAATCTCTACCTACTTGTCAGTCTATCTGTTAGCTTTTTTTGAGGGAGATGGGGTCAACAGGGAAGTGTCTTTATTTGGGTCCAGTACCACTTCTAGCTTCGTGTTCCTCCAAAGTAGTGCTCTCTCTGAGCATTACTGTCTGACTGCCAGCCTTTAGGTTCTCTATGGTGTATTCTGTGAAGACCAATATTACTTTGGTGGAATTATTCTCAGCTTCCCTGCCCAACTCCTAGCCCTCATAGGACTTCTGCAGTATACCTGGTGAAGGCCTAAAACACCTCAGAGGGATTTCTTTCCTCTCTCCTGCTCTATTCCTAGCCTTCACCAGCCTTTTGCCTGTCCTTAAAAAGAAATGTCCCTCATACATCAGGGTAAATCAGTTCAGCAAACCTCTTCTGATTCCATCATTTGGCACTGTACCCCTGTGCATTTGGTGAAGGTCCCTGGAAAAGAGTGGGCAGACAGATGCAGATTTTTTGTGTCTGGAGCTCCTTGAGATTCTAATCCTTCCTGCCAGCTCACACGCAGCCACTAAAAGTTGGGCTGGTTTCTCCTTGCCTCTCTTTGTCTGTGGAATATGTTTCTTCTTCTATTAATCCACCAGGAAGAAAAGCAACTGTGGATCTCTTCTCTCATGGAAATGGCTTGCTACTTTCTTTAGTTAATTGTCTGCCTCTCTTTGCATACTCAGCTCTGATGGGTTTGAAACATTAGAATACTGTAGGGTGTCTGACTTGATATTAAGGTTAGAGTGAAAGTGAGAGTCTCTTGTAACTTCCTGTATCTATCCAGATAGAAAAGTTCCCACCACATCTTTTTCATCATCTGCACTGGTACCAGTACTTGGTAGTGACTCAATACATTTTTTGTTGGATATGTAAAAAGAGAACAGTGATATTAACTAGACACCTAATTGGTAGTATTAATCAGACACCTACCTGGAAAAAGATTAGTTAAACCTAAATATGCTCAGAATTTTTGAAGAGCCAAAGATTACACAAATAACAAAATTTTAAAAGTCATTTATAGTAATGCTGCCACTCGGACACAACTATGTACGTGGAACTAAAATGTTATTTATTATGCTCTTATAACACTGATGTCTGGACTGTGCAGATGAAGAAAAAAATAATATAATCTATGCAGATATAATTGTGACATTAGCTGAGGCAGGAAAAGTAAATTCTAATGTATTTAAGTGGAAAACACACAAATTAAGTTTAAAAAATTTTTCATGGAAGATATAACTGGTTCATTATTCATGACTTTTCCAGGTTTAAAATGAATACAATTATATTAGTAGTAAAACCTCATTACTGCCCATGGAAATGCCCTGTGGTTACACTCAGTATTTCCTTCCAATCTCATGACTGACTACGGAAAACTGCAAGTCTAGGTTTTCCTTGGTTCATATTAGGCTGAGAAATTAGACTGAATTGTCAGTATCATCTCCCTTTTAAATATGTGCTTTCAGATAACATCATGACAGGAGTGCTGAGGAGATATTTCCTTATCCAGGATGGACTGATTATTCAAATTAACTTTGGCAGAGTAAACATGCTTCTGTTTTATCTGAATAGCTAGTTGGTTTTACTGACAGAAATGAAGAACAAGGGTCAGAACAGTCAGTGTGCTATGGATGCACCTATGGCATCACATACCACAAGCAAGCCAGGCTGGCTCAGCAGAGCAAGTTTTGCGACATCCCACCCCATAAAGACTGAATAACTGGCCCCCATTCAGCTCTGGTTGAGAGGAAAGTGGATTATTAAGAAAACACTTCAGATGTGACCACAGCCACATATTAATAGCCACAGTCCCGCAATAATGCTTTGACCTGAGACTGATGAAACATTGTTGAATACCTACTAATTTAGATTATGAGCTAAGAAAGTTGTCTATTTTTTCACTCCAAGGAAAGGTAATATTTAGTAGGAACAGTTTGTGCAATGAGTCATTTTCATCCATAAAAATACACATTATAGCACACCCCTCACAGGATACTTGTTTAGACGTTCTTAGACTTGGTGGCCTTGGGAGTATGCTGCCTTCCTTTTTGCATCCCATGGTAGGCTCCTATGAAATGATTCTTTAAAATCCTCTATGGTAGGAGACTTTGGTGACCCTTGAGAGCATCTTTCTCTCTCTCATAGCAATTAAGATCAACTGGTAGATATTTACTAATGGCCCCCAGATGAGAAAACAGGAGTTAAGAGCAGGCAGGATGTTTATTCATGTAAGCATGTCAGGAATTTTTTTTCTAATGATTCTACAGAGCCCTATTTTGAACAACTGGGAGAGAATCAAACAAGCTCTTTCAACAAGGCATGATGCAAGCATCACCATTCCAGGAGACATTTTAGCTACAACTATTCACTCATCTCTAACCATCACTTGTATGGACATTAGTCAAAGAGATACAGCAACCAAAGAATTCAAACCAGTAAAAGAAAGATGTATTTGTTAAGCAGTGGTGTAACAGCTGAGGCAAAACCTACCAATAATTCTGATAAAAACTTAGGCATTTATTTGGAGCTTTTAATGAATCTAAGTAGGTGCCTTATACAGGCTTATGTGGGTTAAATCACAGCTGTAAAGTGCCATGCTAACAGATGAGAGGGTTGTGTGATTGTATCAGAGATACTAAGGGCATCCAATTATATTTATCACCTGCCTCCTATTAAAGCTTTTTTCTGTTCTTAACTCTTGTGTTGGTAGTGGCAACACAGAGGTTACAGTGAGCTTTGTCCTAAAGAACCTGGAAATAACTGAAGTATGAGTCAGACTTTAAGAGATCAGCTCAAAATGGATCAGAGCTCAGAACCTTGGGACCACATTTGTCCAATGTCTTAATAAAGATCAACGGTCAAAACAGTCTATCAAGGGTTCAGCCTAAATACAACTGGCACGCAGCAACTCTTGCCATTAGTACATATAGCTCTTGATAAAGCCCGAGAGGTTAATATGATTCTAGACAACCATTCACAGGCAGAGATAGAGCTTTCTAGCCAGAAAGAAAAAAATACAGTTCTTAAAGAAGAGTAGGAAATGGCTTAGAAGTGATAGTTTTATTTCCAATTCTCAATTCCCTGTTTCATTTTGCTAAATGGGTTTAAGGAGCAACGATGACAATCTGCTAAGATTTGCATACTCACGCGACAGTATGAATCATTGCAAGCATCCTGTGTTGTTGGTTCATTTTAGCTTAGTCAATGTCCAGACAATCAGTGTGTATTGAGCATTTTCTCTGATACAAGTATTTTGAAGAAAAACAAAAGAATGTAATGTTCTTTCTCTCCCAAGGGACTTAAAATTTACTACCTGGCATTCAAGTATTTACATCTTAAAATAAAAAGCAGTGAATAAAATCAGAGAGCAAATCTAATGGTGAATTTCCAGGCTCTAGTAAAGAAGATATCTTGAATAAACAAGCCTATTTTATTTCTATTCATCTTTTTAATCTTAATAGCATAGGCAACAGTTTTTAAAAAGAGAGAGAGAGAGAAACGGAGAGAGAAAAAAAACGGACTGATTGATTCAGGTACCCTTCGTACCTCTGTCCAGAGACGATCTCCATCATCAGTTTTTAAAATACAACCTAAGATACACATCTAAAATAGCATCCTACTGTTTTTTACTTAAAATACATCTTTACTTAAAATACATTCCATACCATTCCTGTTAGAGTTGCTACATTTTTTAAATAGCTATGTACTCTCCTATTGTATGCATTGCTCCAATTTCTTCTATTTCTGCTCTACATAATCCTGTTGAAATACCGAAGGCGGGGCTCATCTTTTTCATCTTGTTATTACCAGTGAATTATTTTTTCCAAGCTTTGAGGTAAATTTACTGCAATATATGTCTGTATTTTGATCACTGTGTAAACATTTTTTGGCACTTAAAATCAAGCATGCACTTTGAACAAGCCAGGGTGTAGGCATCGCCATCCTGGGGAATGTTTTAGCTGCAACTTTTCACTCATCTCTAACTCCCCTCAAAGAGATACAGCAACCGAATAAATCAAAACAGTAAAAGAAAAATGTATTTGTTTAGTAGAGGTCTAGTAGCTGATGCAAAACCTATTAATAATTCTGAAAGAGATTTAGTCATTTATTTGAAACCTTTAATGAATCTTTTTGTTCTGAAAAGTTTTACTGAGTTGTATTTTTAGTTTTCTTCTCATTTTGTTATTTGATTCTCTTCTGCAGGAATAGCAAATATCTGTTTGTTGATTCACTTTGTCTTCCATATTTACCATTTAAAAAATCATTTTAACTCTTTGCTCTTGTTATCTTTGTTTTGCTTGCTGTTCTCAATGCTGTCACAGCAACACTGCCCGCCATATTTTCAATAACCTTCAATTTTCCTTGGGTTATTTCCGAACAGGACTTTATAACTGATTATTGTATTTTTTTCTTCTACTTATTGCCTGAGCTTGATCAGCTCATGTTTCATCTTCTTCCATTTCTTCACCACATCTTCCATGACCTTTTATATGCAGGGTTTAAGTATTTGTTTTCTGAAAATTATTGCTTTCTTTAAAAAATGAACATAAGCCACTATTTTAAACGCAGATATTTTGCACTGGGAAGTTTTTTAGGTGCACGTTCTCTATCTGCCATTTATTTTTGGTTTTTCGAATCCTTTCTACATTACTTCCCTGCAGAACCAGTTCTCTGTTCTCCTCACCCTGCCCTACCACTCAGTTTATCACTTGTCTTTACAGGATTCACCCAGGTTGCTGTGTGTATCAACAGTTTATCCCTTTTTGTGGCTGTGTGTTAATCTATGGGATGGAGGTGTCACAATGTGTTTAACCAATCCCCTGTGGAAGGGTATCTGGGTTCTTTCCAGTTTGAGGTTTTTTGTGGGTTAAGCTGTGTGCCAAGAACTTATGTGTTGAAGTCCTGATTCCCAGTTTCTCTGAGAGATCACCTCAGAGCATGATCTTATTTGGAAATAGAGTTGTTGCTTGTATAATTCGTTGAGATGAAGTCATACTGTAGTCAGGTGCACCCCCAATCCAATGTGACTGGCGTCCATATAAGAAGGGTAAATTTGGACACAGATGAACACACAGGGAAAATGCCATATGAAAACAAAGGCAGAGATCAGGGTGCTGCACCTACAAGCCAAGGAATGCCAGTGATTGCTGGAACCCCTCCAGAAACCAGAAGAGAGGCAGATTCTTCCTCACAGCCTCAGAATGAAACAGTCCTGCTAATACCTCAATCTCAGACTTCTAGTCTCCAAAACTACAATACATTTCTGTTAATTAAGGCACCCAGTCTGCTGTACTTTGTTTACAGTAGTTCTAGCAAATGAACACAGAACTACTGCCAACAAAGCTGCCACACATTTGTGTACAAGTTTTTGTCTCTGAGACAGGGTCTTGCTATCACCTAGACTGCAGCGCAGTGGTGCGATCACAGCTCACTGCAACCTGGACCTCCCAAGCTAAAGCAATCCTCCTGCCTCAGCCTCCTGAGTAGCTGGGACTGCAGGCATATACCACTATGCCTGGCTATTTTTTTTCTTTGATAGAGACAAGATTTCACTATGTTTCCCAGGCTGGTCTTGAACTCCTGGAGTCAAAGAATCTTCCTGCCTCAGCTTCCCAAAGTGCTGGGAGGGCTTACAGGCATGAACCACTGTACCTGGCATGTGTGCCGTTTTTTTCCTGGATATATGTCTTCGATTCTCTGGGATAAATGCCTAGGAGCACAAATGCTGAGAGGACAAAATGATAGTTCTAAGTTTACTTTTCTAAGAAACTGCCAAACTATGGTTGACCCTTGAAACACAAGGATTTAAACTATTCAGGTCCACTAATACACAGATTTTTTTCAATAAATATACTGCAAAGTTTATTAGAGATTTGTGATAATTTGAAAACTCACAGATGAACCACATAGTCTAGAAATATCAAAAAAAATTAAGAAAAAGTTAGGAATGTTATAAATGCATGAACTATATGTAGATATCAGTCTTTTTATCCCTACTTACCATAAAATATACACAACTGTACTGTAAAAAGTTAAAATTTATCAGAATTGACCCACACAAACACTTACGGATGGTATGTGGTGCCATTTTCAGTAAACAAACAAAGATGCAGTATTAAATTATAATTGCATAAAACTAACTGTACTACATACTGTACCACTGTGATAATTTTGTAGCCACTTTCTGTTGCTATTATGGTGAGCTCAAGTGTTGTGAGTATCCACTTAAAACACGATTTAGCCCCACACACGCAGTTCATCTCTCCAGTAAATTGCCTCAATTGCCTCTCACAGCAAAAAGTGATATTTTCTGGTTCTTGTGTATTTTTCATCATGTTTAGTGCGATGTGTAAACCTTGAATACCACCATGGGACTCATACGAAATACCACTCGTGATGCCAGAAGTGCTCCCAAGAAGCAGAGAAAAGTCATGACATTACAAGAAAAATTTGAGTTGCTTGACATGGACCATAGATTGAGGCCTACAGCTACAGCTGCCCACCATTTCAGACAGACAATTCATCTTGTGAATAGCCAATGTAAACTTAAGGCACTGATATATACAGAATGGCACTGTAAATGTACTTTTTCTTACGATTTTCTTACTAACGTTTTCTTTTCTCTAGCTGACTTTAAGAATATGTATTATATATATACAAAATATGCTTTAATCAACTATTTATGTCATGAATTGCATTCAACTTACAAGTCAGCTTGGCAAGAAGTGACAGCATTACTATGTTCTCATCCAATCCATCACCATGGCATGTCTCTCCATGTATTTATATATTTAGCTCAATATCCATATATTTAGTTTAAACATTCAACTACTTATGTTATCAGTAAAACTTCTGGTCTATTAGTAGTTAAGTTTTGTGGGAGTCAATAGTTATATTTTCTTTTGTTTTCCTTCAGGGGGTACATGTGCAAGTTTGTTACATTGATAAATTGTGTGCTGAGGTTTGGTGTACGAATGATCCTGTCACCCAAGTAGTGAGCACAGTACCCAATAAGTAGGTTTTCAACCCTTGTCTCTCTCCCATCCTCCTCCCTTAGAGGTCCCCAGTGCCCAGTGTCTATCATTCCCTTCCCTAAGTCCATGTGTACACGATGTTTAGCTCCCTCTTGTAAGGCAGAATATGCACTATTTTGTTTTCCATTCCTGCATTAATTTGCTGAGGATAATGGCCTCCAGCTGCATCCATATTAGTAAAAAAAGACATGATTTCATTTTTTTTATGGCTGCACAGTATTCCATAGTATGTATGTACCACATTTTCTTTATCTAATCCACTGTTCATGAGCAACTAGATTTATTCCATGTCTTTGCTATTGTGAGTAATGTTGCAATGAACAAACATATACTTATACTTTCAACTGGTAGGGGGTCAGCACCTCAGTCCCTGTTCTTTAAGGTTCAACCATATTTTCCAGAGTACCTCTACCACTTTAGATTCTCACTAACAATGTACGAGTGATCTGGTTTCTCTGTATCCTCCTCAGTATTTGCTATTATCACTATTTTATTATTATTATTTTTTGACCATTCTGATAAGTGTGTAGTGATTTCTTATTACTGGTTTTTCTTTCACTTCCCTAATGACTAATGATGTTGAACATATTTTCATGTATTTATTTGTCATCTGTTCTTTTAGGTGAAATGTCCCTTCACCTTCATTTATTTTCTAAAAGTTTTATAGTTTCACATTTTAAAGTTCATGATCCACTTTCATTTAATTTTTGTATAAGATGTGAGACTCATAAAAGGTTGAAATTTATTTTTGTCCATGGACGTCCAATTGCTCCAGCATCATTTGTTGAACAGATTCTTTCTTCCATCAAATTTCTTGTGCACCTTTGTCTAATACCAGTTGATAATATTTGTCTGAGTCTGTTTTTGGTTACTTTATTCTAGTCCATTGATCTGTGCCTCTGCCAATACCAGTTAATAGAATAAGTCTTGAAATTGAAAAGACTGATTCTTTCAACTTTATTTTTGTGTTCTGAAATAATTTAGCTATTCTATTTCCTCTGTCTTTCACTGCAAATTTTAGAATACTCTTCTCTACATAGACAACAAATCTTGCTAGGATTTTGGTAGGAATGGCATTAAACCTATAGGTCAGCTTTGCGAGAACTGCCAGCATTACTATGTTCTCATCCAATCCATGAACATGGCATGTCTCTTCACAAATTTAGATTTTTTTAATTTCTTTGATCACCACTATATAGTTCTAGTATGCAAGTCTTGTATATTTTTTTTAGATATATAACTAACATTTCACTTTTCACTTTAGCAATTGTAAGTGGTATTGTATCTTTAATTTTGGTGTCCTCACATTCATTACTATAATATAGAAATAAAATTGATTTTTGGATGTGTATCTTATATTCTGTGACCTTGCTCGACTCATTCTTTAGTCCTAAGAGTTTTTATATATATTTCTTGGAATTTTCTACATAGACAATCATGTCATCTGCAAATAAGGATCTCTTCCTTTTTTATCTAAATGTGTCCTTTCTCTTTCTTACTTTATTGTACTGGCTAAAACCTCAAGTACTCTGTTGAATAAGAGTGGTAAGGATAGATATATTTGCCTTGTTCCCAACATTAGTAGGAAAGCATTCAGTCTTTCACCATTAATAATAATGCCAGCTGTAGCGTTTCCGTAAATGTTCTTTATTAAGTTGAAGAAGTTCACTTCTATTCCAGTTTCCTGAGAGTTTTTATCATAAATGAGTGTTATATTTTACCAAATGCTTTTGTATGGACTGATATGATCATGAGATTTTTTCCTCTTTAGCTTTCTAAACAACTCCTTTGTTTCCTTTAATTAACATGTGTATAAAATTTCATTTTCCATCTTCACTTCCTTTGTGCTTACCATTATATTTGAAGTCAGTTCCTTAGAGAAGTAGTACTGTTGCTTTAGTTTTTACATTATATATACATCATTTATGACAATCTATTAGTGTCATCATTTTACCAGTTTGAGTGAAGTACAGAAACCTTACCTCTCTTTATGTACTTTTATCCTGTCCTTTTTATAATATAGCTGTCTTAAATATTTACTTCACATACATTTAAAGCCACATCAGGCAGTGCTGTAGTTTTTGCTTCAACGGTCAAACATCTGTAGAAAACTCAAGAGGAGAAGGAAAGGTTATTGTATTTAACCATACTTTCACTTACCATATTCTTTGTTCCTTTTTCATGTTCCAAGGTTCTGTCTTCTATCATTTTTTTTTTTTCTGTTTAGAGAGTTTCATTCAGCCATTCTCTTACAGCAGGTCTCCTGGCAATATATTCTCAGTTTTCCTCCATTTGAGAATGTCTTGATTCCTCTTTCATTCCTGAATAATATTTTTGCCTGGATATAGTCTTCTGAGTTGTCATTTCTTTCTCTTTTAGCACTTAAAAATGTGTCATTTTCTTCTGGCTTCCAATGTTTCTGATGAAAAATCTAATTTTTCCTCCAGTAGGTAAGATGTCACTTTTTAATGAACGTTTTTAAGATTTTTTTTCTTTAATAGTCATAAGTTTAATTATGGTGTGTTTGACATGAATTTCTTTGGGTTTATTCTGTGTGAAGTTCACTCAGCTTCTTGAATCTACAGGTTTTTTTGCCAAATTTGTAAATTTTTCACTCATTATTTCTTTGAGTGTTTTTCTCTCTAACCTCTTTATTTTCTTCCTTACAGGACTCTAATGACATAAATGTTAGATCTTTCACTGTAGTCCCACAGATCCCTGAGTCTATTCATTTAATTTTAGTCTATTTCCTGTTTTTCAGATTGGGTAACTTCTATAGTTTTATCTTCCAGTTCACCGATTCCTTCCTGTGCCTTCTTCATTCCACTGATGAGCCAATCCACCAAGCTTTTCCTTTGGTTATTGTATTTTTTTAGTTCTTAAACTTCCATTGGTTTTTTTTTTTGTATGTTGTATTTCTTTGATAAGACTCTGTATTTCTTAACTGAGGCTTTCTATCTTCTCTTTTGTTTCAAGTGTGTTTGCATTGCTTATTGACTCATTTTTTTCATCTGCTTTAAAATCTTTGCCATAATTTTAGCATCTTTGTTCATCTTGGTGTTGTCATCTACTGATGGTCTTTTCTCATTCATTTTGAGATTTTCCTTGTCCTCCATATAAGTGATGTTCAGGTGAAAACCAGACTTTTCTTGGTCATCTGTCATGAAACTTTGAAACTTATTTAAATCTTTTGAATTAGCCGGCTTTTCTAATACTTCTTTGGCAGAGAAGAGAAGAGAGAACCACCCCATGACTACCAGTTGGAGGTAGAAGTCTAGTTTTGCAACATGACCTCCAATACCACTTGAGGGTTGGGGGACTATTTGGCGGGGGTGGTTGTTCTGGTTCCCTACCTGGTGTCCAACTACCTGGTGTCCAATGACACCACAGTGGCGATGTCCTCCTTAACCTGGGCAACAGTTGAAGCCCTAACTCTCCACTAAGTAACACCCCAAGAACAATGGTGAAAGTCCTGACTTTTCTCTGACAACACCCCAGCAGGGAGAGAAAGGGGCACCTTGCTACTGCCAGGTGGAGGTTCAAGTCCAGCTATCGTCTCTACTGACTTTGTGGTGAGGTAGGGAAGGAAGTGTCAATACCAGTGACAGGAAAAAAAGTCCCAGCTCCCTACTTGGCCTCTCTGACATCACCCTAGTGAAAGCGCTGGGGAACCCCATTACAACTTGTGAAGGTAGAAGTCTAGCCTCCCCATTGAGCCTTTGCTGATATGGATAGGACTGAGGCCATAGTTTTTTTCTGTGGTGTCTGGCTGGAGTGAAGTGATTATTATCTAAAAGTTTCTGTCTTTCTACGCTGCCCTTTGCCCAGGGCTTTGACTAGAGATACCAGGCTTTTGTTGGGGACTTGTCTTGTCTGTGCCCACTGGCATTGCTGGGTTGTTGGTTTCTTCTAATCCAAATCTGAGATATGAGTGGAAAAAAACACAGGGGATTCGTTAGCATGGTATTCCTCATGTCCCAAGTCCCTAGCTACCCTGCCTTCTTCTCTTCATCTTTCATGGTCTTCCTAAGAGTTTTTAATTGTAAGTAGAGGATCTAATGGGGAAGCTATGTCTACTCCACCTTCTTGGAAACAAGAGTCTGCCTTAGATACATTACATTTACTCATTTAATTCTCACAATAACTTTTTGAAGTAGAATTACTAATGTCTCAATTTTATATCTGAGGAAACTGACGTACAGAGAAGTTAAGTATTTTGTCTATGGTGACATGCTACTAGCAGCAAAGCCAGGTTTCAAACCCAAGAAGTTAGGCTCCAGAGTCAGTGCTTTACAAGAGTATGTTAGAACTGTTTTCAAGTAATAAATGTTTACAACGAAGCTCTTTATTTGTCTTTGTTGGTCTCTCTCCGCAGGGCTGGACTCGATTGTTGCACAATACTTGAGAATACCCCTGTGGAACACTGTCTTCAGGTTCCATGCCCTACTTTTTCCCCACTTCTTATCCACAAATATATACCTAGTTTTAAAGGTACAGGGTTATAAGCATAAAAATGACCAATCATGATCAATCACATCCCTTATTTTTGAAAGTCCATCAGGAGTGCTAATAATAACCTCAAAATGAGAGTCGTGCATGTAATCAAATCCCGGTGTTTATTAATCATATCCTTTTGAATTCAACACTTTTTATTTTCTGCCAACTTCTTGCTGCATTATCTACAAGGTAATCATTCTTTCAAGGGTTCTTCTTTAAGTCACTTCCAATCTCGCAGCCTTTATCCCAAGTCACCTCCATCCCTTTCAATAAAACTTCACCAATTCTGTAACGTTCTGCTACACCAGAAGTCAGAGAAGCACTGAGATGGAAACAGCCTTTACGGATCATTTTGCTGGTGAAAAGAGAACTAAGTGATTTGGACAATTTCATACTGCTTCTTTTTATATATACGTATACTTTAAATTCATGTGCAGATTGTACAGGTTTGTTACATAGGTATACACGTGCCATGGTGGTGGTTTGCTGCATCCACTGTCCCATCATCTACATTAGGTATTTCTCCTAATGCTCTCTCTCCCCAAAACCCCCACCCCCTGCCATTCCTCCCCTAGACCCCCATCCCCCAGGCCCCGGTGTGTGATGTTCCCCTCCCTGTGTCCTTGTGTTCTCATTGTTCAACACCCACTTATGAGTGAGAACATGCAGTGTTTGCTTTTCTGTTCTTGTGTCAGTTTGCTGAGAATGATAGTTTCTCAGTGGCAAACCTGAGACTAGAATACTACTACATACGACGTGCTACACACTGACTCCCTTCTTCAGCTCTGATAAAGGGATGAGAGATTGTCTCTTATTACATATACAGCTACTTCCATTCCTTCCATCCAAATCTAATTCAGAAGCACAGCTAAGAATTCCCACTGTAAAAAAAAGTGGGGACGGGGGAAGAGAAGGAGGTGAACAGCAGTGTCATCCTACCCACAAGCCTGAATGCACAAATTATCTGCCTGTTCTATAACAAAGAGATTGTATCAAACCTGCCTCAACAGGAATCAATCTGATTCAACCTCTGAGCTCCTCCTTCTCCTTTCCATCTGGCCCAAACTAGGATTTTTCTCTCAGGTCTTTTGAGTTTTCTGAATAAGTGCCAACACCCTGTGGCTTGCTGCTGCCAGCCCGACTATAGTAATTTTCCTGAAGTCTCTGGTTATGCCACATTGCTTAAGGAAGAGGAATATCATTAAAGTGACTTCACAGTCCCATGAACATGCCACTTGCAGCCCTCTTATTCTGTTTGGTGGCCTACACCACATACTACAATCAACAAGGGACATCTGGATTTCAATGCCAAATCCCTGCAAAGACTCTGTCTGAACATACTTTTGTGAAAGCCTGCACAACATAGATTTCTATAGGTCATAATGAAATAACTGGTCCTTAAAGCTCAAAGTATAGCTGGCGGCAGTATTTAAAAGGCCTATGGACACTGACAAATGTAGACATCACAAAATTATTCTAAACTGATCAATGCTGAGAAAAGTCATGTTGTGTCAAGAGTCTCAGCTCCAAAGGCAGTCTCAGCCCTTTAACATAATGAATTTCAGTAAAAGTAGAAACCATTTCTGAGGGCGTAAATGACAAATGGAAATGAGGTCATCAGTAGAGTTTATGACATTTAAATCCCTGTGGTATGGTTTGGTTGTGTCCTCATCCAAATATCATCTGGAATTGTAGCTCCCATAATTCCCACCTGTTGTGGGAGGGACCCAGTGGGAGGTAACTGAATCACAGAAGCAGGTCTTTCCTGTGCTGTTCTTGTGATAGAAAATAAGTCTCATGAGACATGATGGTTTTATAAAGAGAAGTTCCCCTACACAAGCTCTCTTGTCTGCTGACGAGACGTGACTTTGCTCCTCCTTTGCCTTCTGCCATGATTGTGAGGCCTTCCCAGCCATGTGGAACTGTGAGTCAATTAAACCTCTTTCCTTTGTAAATTACCCAACTTTGGGTATGTCTTTATTAACAGTGTGAGAGCAGACTAATATGCCCTGGCTCCAGTTTTCCCAGTTTTACTTTTTTGTAACCCACAAGCTTTCCTGCCTTGTGTACTGGTCTTAGGCAAAGGAAGACCTCTCTGGTTATCCCTAATTCTACACACACATACGTATACACACACACACACACACACACACACACACACACACAGAGAGACACGCAGACGGACTTCTCCTAAGTAAGTATCATATACATTATGAGGAATCCTGAGGGATCTTACCCTTTTCTAAAGCAAATAACTTGCTTGGGCAAATGCAGTGGCCATATTTTCTAACAGAAAAATCAAAATATATGACACTGGACACATTATTTACAATGGAGGTAGACCTTATAACTCTCCTTACTTTTGCTTGCTGACAGACAACCTTGGGCTCTGCAGCAAAGCAGTTTTCCCATCCGGGATGTTTGGGGATCACAGAAAAGATTCTTTTTCTTTCATGGTGTCCTAGAAAATTAGGGACACCTTGTAGCAAATCAATTAACATTTTATTTGATGTAGAAACTTAGAACAAATAGTGAGAATTTCCACAACACAGAAATTGTGAAGTTTGGGCAATGTGGAAGAAATGAACATTGGCAGATCATATGTTTCATGTGGCCAAGTACTTGATGTATCACCAGCCATGAGACTGGTAGCATCTCCATTTTACACATGCAACACGAAACATGGGCTAAGTGAGGTAGAGCAGGTTGCCTGAGATCACATGCCTTGTAAATGAGAAGATTCAGGGTTCGAGTCCAGGTGTGTGCTACTCCAAAGCTTCTGTTCTTTCTCGTGTATCTGGTTCAGGCGCCTTCATCTCTGAGTGGGTATGGAAACCAAGCGTGCCTGTTATTGTTCCTCAAAGAAGGCCTTCTGGAGGACATGAGTAGTCTGAAGAGTTCAGCAAGCCCTCCAAGTTCCACCCAAATCTGATACACAAGCTGAAATATAGGCGCTGTTACTATACAACATGGTGAGCAAAGGGAATCTTCTCTCTGATCTCCAGACACCCCAGATGGGAAAAGCTGCTTTGCTGCAGAGCCCAGTTATCTGTCAGCAAACAAACGTAAGGGAAGTCACAAGGTCTACTTCTATTTTCAAACTGAGGGTGCCTAATGACTGCAATCCTGTAAAGAAATAAATTCATTTCTGGAAAGTTGAAAATTGTCTTCATTGTGCCCTGTCCAAAGCCTCTGGTCAAGAAATTAAGGGCTTGCAGAGCAGAACTCCTCCTCAAACTCTAGTTCTTGTGTTCCACGTTCAATCAGAGATTCTGGCCACAGAGATGTTTCCTGCCCGCTCCAGCTATCCAGCAGGAACTAAGCCTTCCAGAAACACAATTATCACAAGGCTGCCTCCCAGTGACACATTCTTCTGCCATCTAGCCTAAACCAAAACAATATGCCTGCTCAGGGATTATATAAACCCATTCAGTCTCTGCAAATGCCCAGACAATTTGTGATTGCTGCTGCTGTTTCGGTCATGCAAAGCTTAAAATGCAAAGTAAGTCAAGATACTAACCTTTGCCTCCAGTAAAGAATGCTGTTATTGGAGCAGCCCCCATACTTGGGCCAATGCAAGTCAGCCTTTCAATCAGATGCTTAGCACACAAGCCTTCTGTGATCCAGCTCCTGCCTCTCCATCACACCTCAGCATTTAACACTCTCTCTTCTTCAGTCAATTCAAAACTATTTGCAGGTCCCTAAGCACATTTTTCCCTCTTTCTGCCCTGCAGACCTTCTAGCAAATGCCCACTCATTCTTCCAAATTTAGTCCAATTACCCAGTCATCTGGGAAACTCCCCTTGATCCACAAGCTTGACTTAGTGGCCTTGCCTTTGTGCTCCCTGAATAGCACATTCATGCTTCTCTCATAGTGCTCACCACATTTTATAGTAGCAACTGATGAATCTACTTGTGTCCCCCCCACCACAAATCAGGTTCTACATACCTTGAGGAAGTTTTCTCATTCAATTGTGTATGAGAATTTACGGAACTTCCAATTCTGTAGCATAGTTGTTAAATAAATGCTTCACCAAAAGGGACACCTGAGTCACTCACTGAACAAATATTTGCAAAGGAACTACAAGGTATATTTAGAAAGCATATGAGTTCCTGAGCACTGACTCTATGTTGAAGAAACCCTCCTCGCCTCAATCTCTTGGGCGCATGAGAGATCTCCTCATAGACTCTCAAACAATTGGTGCTTGAAGACAGGTGGGAAGTGATATAAAGGAAGAGAGATGGAGGGCATGGCTGCCTGCTGCTACCTGAGTGATAAGAGGAAAGATGGAGATAAGGTCAAGCAGAAGGACACTGTCCACAGCATCACCTAGTCCACCCATGTGGGAAGGGGAGAGTCTTGGTTCCATCACTCATTCCAGCTTGGAGTGAATCTTCTGTTGTAAACTTTCTTATCTCTCTGAGAGAGAGACCATTAGAACTGATGCAAAGTATAAAGCAATACTACATCTTCTATCTCAGTATTTTTATATTCTTGTTAATGGTATATGCGCATGCAAATCTCCCTTTAAATTCAAATATCACGTTAGAGTTTATACGTACAGGTGTTTGTAAATGAGAAGTTTGTAATTTAGGGAGTACATATGAAATAATGTGTCACCCAGAACTGCTATAGGCAAGATGATCAGGAGGAAAAACAGCAGCAGCTGATGCCAAAATGTGTGATTCAGATGATGTGGAAATTAAGTGCCATTCCAAAGAACATGTGCATATTTCCCTCAGACATAGTCTACTAGCTAACAGATTGAATTTTTAAAAGATACAGTAACTTTTCTGACAAAAGCTTACCAAAACACAGCAATGACTGAGAAACTTAGCATGGTTATATGAGATCCATCTAGCTCTCCCATCTTCCCACTATGTCAGAGTACGAAATAAAAATCATTCGTTTCATTTTTATTTATGCTAAGTAGAAAGGAAACTGTGTCCTGTTCTCATTTCAACTTGGGTTTGCTTGCTTGATTAAATAAGAGAATGAGCTCACCTAGAATAATAAACAATCCTCTCAATTGCACATTAACTGAACACTCTAGCATAAATTAACAAAGCAGGGAGATCAGGTGGAAGTATAGCTAAAGACTTTAAAATTGGTGGATTTGGGTATCAGTCACTCTGTAGCTATGTAAGTTTGGATAAATTACATAAACTCTCCAAATCTCAATTTTCTCAACTGTTGAGTTGACAGGAGGCATCTCATGAAACGGCTAGGTGGATTTCAACCTTGTCATTCACAACACCTGTAAGTACAAACTCTTACTTTTTAATATGACGTTACAACTTACAATATTTGTATGTATGTATGCAATTAACTATGAGAAAATGGCAGCATAAAATGGCACCAGTAAAGTGTCATGCACACAGCCTATGACAGAATGAATACTCATATTTTCTGTCCACTTGTCCTACCTCTTTTCCTGATTTAAAGAATTTCTAGTGGGCAAATGATAAGAGACACTTTTCTGTCCTTAAGGAGCTTAGAGTGGTAAAGAGGATAAAATAAACACAGACGATGTCAAGCAGGATATACATTTTAAGAGCAGAATAAATCCAGGAGATAAAAGAACACAAGGGAGGAAGACCATGTCCCAAGATCCCTTGGGACCTCAGGATTAACTACATGAAGAGACCATTTTAGACAGGTCTCACAGAATTGGTAGGGACCTTGTCAATGTGTGGTTTATATTTCTTAAGTATTACTCACAGTTGAAATACATATGCAAACACAGGAAAATATAGAAATTAAGGCAGATGATACTTTGATTTTTAAAACCTTAGAGAAATTTTCACTGGTCACCAACTTTTAAAGCTACATTGAGGATGACAACTGGGGTGGAAAATAGTATATTGTCTAAAATGAGGCAATGTTGCCTACTGAAGGGAAGGCAGGGGCAAGCCTTATCTCTCCCTTTCTGGCTCAGGGAATTCCCAACATTTTAGCCAAAGCACCAGGAGCTGTCTGTTTGTGGTACAATCACTGAGCAAGCTGGGAACTGTGTCATGGTCTCCCTAACCCATACTATATCTTTCTACAGAGACTAATTCCCAAAAATAAAAAGAGAGAATGAAAAGGGATCATTTAGAAAATAAACTACTCCCAGGAAAGGGACACAACCTCAACAAGCAATAGGGCAGCCTGTACAGTGTAGCAGGCTTTGGAGAAGAACCCTGGTAGCAGCGGAGATTGGGAGTAGTGGTTTTCACACACAAAGTTACTTAGCCAGAGACAACTAAGGATAAAAGAGGATCCCATGAATCCAACAGAAGAGTGCAGAATACAGGGCTAGATGCTGTTCATGGCACCACCTCCTGGGAAAATACTATGAGCACTCAGGTTAACAGTGGGTAGATCCATAAACAAGCCATCTACTCTGCTATGGACAAGAAGCCTAATCTATCATGAACATTCCTCTTCCCCCACAAAATAAAGAAGGAATAAAGAGAAAGGAGAAAGGGAGGGAAGAAGGAACTCACGAGTCTTAAAAAGACAGCACAGACACAATGATCCTGAAAATTTAGAAGAAAAGTATAGCTCTTTAAAATTATTTACAACACAAACCAGAAGAGTTTAAATAAATTACAATGCATTCATATATTTTGCAGATGTTCACTCATGTTCTCAAATAACATTAAACGCATCAGAAAATTTTACAATGTGATACGAAGTGAAAAAAGTTGGATGCAAAACCTGCATATAACAGCTTTGCAAAACTTTGCATATGTTGGTGCATATAAAGTCATAAACTGCCTAACAACACTTCAGTCAATGATGGACCGTAGATATGACAATGGTTTCATAAGATTATAATGAAGCTGAAAATTTCCTATGGCTAAGCGATGTTGTAACTATCATAATGTCATAGCACAATGCATTATTCATTACCGTAAACAAGCACACTAAGCTGCTGATTGAATAAAAGCGTAGCACATACAATTACATACAGCACATAATACTTAATAATGATAATGACTATTATTGGTTTATGTATTTACTACACTATACTTTTTATCAGTATTTAGAGTGTATTTTTACTTATATAAGTAGAAGCATATAATAATATACTTATTATAGTAAGTTAATTATAAAACAGCTTCAGGCAGGTCCTTCAGGAGGTACTCCAGAAGAAGGCATTGTTGTCATAGGAGATGACAGCTCCATGCACATTACTGCCCAAAGACCTTCCAGTGGGGACAAGATGTATAGTTGGGAACAGTGATGTGGGTGTGTAGGCTGAGGCTAATGCTGCATTTGTGTCTTAGTTTTTTAAAAACAAAGTTTTTGAAGTAAAAAAAATTAAAACATAAGAAGGCTTACAGAATAAGAATACAAAAAAGAAAGTATTTTTATAAGGAAGAGTCAAAAAGTTAAAAAATTTTTAAATGCTCATCATCATTGGTCATTAGAGAAATGCAAATCAAAACCACAGTGAGATATCATCTCACGCCAGTTAGAATGTCGATTATTAAAAAGTCAGGAAATGCTGGAGAGGCTGCGGAGAAATAGGAACTCTCTCACACTGTTGGTAGAAGTGCAAATTAGTTCAACCACTGTGGAAGACAGTGTGGTGATTCCTCAAGGATCTAGAACCAAAAATATCATTATACAATCCCAAAGGATTATAAATCATTCTACCGTAAAGACACATGCACACGTATGTTTATTGCAGCACTAGTTACAATACCAAAGACTTGGAACCAACCCAAATGCTCATCAATAACAGACTAGATAAAGAAAACGTGGTACATACACACCATGGAAGACTATGCAGCCATAAAAAAGAATGAGTTCACGTCCTCTGCAGGGACATGGATAAAGCTGGAAGCCATCATCCTCAGCAAACTAACACAGGAACAGAAAATCAAACACCACATGTTCTCACTCATAAGCGGGAGTTGAACAGTAAGAACATGTGGACACAGGGATGGTAATATCACATACCAGGGCCTCTCAGGGAGTGGGCAGCAAGGGGAGGGAGAGCATTAGGACAAATACCTAATGCATGCAGGGCTTAAAAAAACCTAGATGACGGGTTGATGGGTACAGCAAACCACCATGGCACACGTATACTTATGTAACAAACCTGCACGTTCTGCACCACGTATCCCAGCACTTAAAGTAAAATAAAAAATAAAATAATTTTTTTAATGTATATGACAAAAGCTAAGGTCAATTTATCATTGAAGAAAAGAAAATTTTAAAAATAAATTTAGCATCACCTAAGTGCACGTGTTTATAAAGTCTACCACAGGGTACAGTAATGCCTTCACATTCACTCACTCACTCACCCAGAGCAACTCCCAGGCCCGTAAGCTCCATTCATGGTAAGTGCCCTATATGGGTGTACCATTTTTTTTCCTCTTATATACCATACAGAAAAATGTACCTTTTCTATGTTTAGATATACAAATACTTACCATGGTGATACAATTGCCTACAGTATTCAAGAGAGCAATATGCTGTACAGGTTTGTAGCCTAGGAGCTGGCTACACCCTATAGTTCAGGCATGCAGGCTACACCATCTAGGTTTGTGTACGTACACCCTATGGTGTTAGTCAACTAGAGAAACAAATAGTAGGGAGAGAAGAGAAATCGCCTATAGATGCACTTCTCAGGACATATTCTGGTCTTCAGCAATGTATGACTATAAATAAGTGAAAATAAACAGAAGTGAAATAATACTTCCTATATCTGAGTGATGTAATTAGGTAAGAATTTAGTTCCTTCCTACTATTTCTCTATTTTCTTCCAAAATTTCTGTGAAGTTACTTTCGTAATTTAAAACTTGTAATGTTTTATTAAAAATAGGTAAGTTTACAAATATACAGATACTAATGATGGAGGCTGAGGGAAAGAGCCTTCAAAGCAAAGGAGAGATGTTCAAAAAGACAAGTCGGTAAGAAAATGCAAGCCATGCCCTAACGATGTTGGAGAACTGGGACATGTGAGAGCAAAGGACGGACCTTGCATGCCATATTTAGGAGCAGAGATTTTCTTCTGTCCGCAGCACATTATTTTGAATTAGAAAGCGTTGTTATGACCGGTCGCAGTGTCTTGACGCCTGTAATCCCAGCAATTTGGGAGGCCAAGGTGGGCGGATCACGAGGTCAGGAGTTCGAGACCAGCCTGACCAACATGATGAAACTCTGTCTCTACTAAGAACACAAAAAGTAGCAGGGCGTGGTGGCGCACACCTGTAATTCCAGCTACTCAGGAGGCTGAGGCAAGAGAATCGCTTGAACCCAGGAGGCAGAAGCTGCAGTGATCTGAGATCACAGCACTGCACTCCAGCCTAGGTGACAAAGCGAGACTCCGTCTAAAAAAATAAATAAATAAAGGACTGCTGTTGGAGCTGTCTTGTCTTTCTAGAGATAACTCCAACAAATAGCATTTAAAATAAATGGATTAGAGGTGAGCAGCTATTGGCAGAGTCCATGTGTCAGGCAGTGCCGGCCTGACCATGTGGTCTCAGTGACAAGAGAAAGGACATGGTAGATGTGGGTGTTGGGCACAAGACCCAACCACTGGTTGGATATATACCGCCTGGGAAAGGACAGGACTGAAGAAGGCCCTGAAGGCTTGATTCTGGGTAATGAATCAGAGATCAATGTTAGTCATAAATGTTGGGAAGAATATGTGCAGCTTATTTTGAATATTTTGAGCTTAAAGCGTCTACGGAGTACCTTGTGAAGATTCTAACTGAGAATTTGCAACTTAAGAAGGAAGTGTGGGCTGGCGGTATGGATTGGGGAATTATCTGTAAAGACAGGAGAGGTGGTCAGATAATAAAGGAGGCGACCAGGAAAGGAAGAGCAGGAGAGGGAGGAGGAGGAACAGGAGGAAGAAGTGATGCACACGAGACAGAAAGAGAAGATAGGAGAAGATATCGGAGGACCACACTACAGAAGAGAAGTAGCCACTGGCACAGCCAGAAGCAGCAAACAGAAGGATGAGCACATATCTCGGCACTGCAGAGGAGCAACCAAGCACCAGCAACGGAGTCACCCTCAATGTGAAATGCTGTGCAAAGTTCAAAGAGGCTGCATGCTCACAGGTGGCTACTGGAAATAGTGATTAGGAGGTCAAGTGACATAAAAAAATTTTAATTAAAAAGTAAAGAATAAAATCCACATGTCCAATGTCATTGGAACAGACATTTTCCTGTGGGAACCACCATCTGAAAAACACATCTGGAGTCCAACACTAAGCATCAAGTCATTTCTCCTTTGTCCAGATGGACGGGAGACGTTCATCTCTTGAGTGCTAACAGTTTGAGGCCATCACCACAGCAACCAACAGAGCAACTGTTGTACTTTAACTCTGCCCGTCACTCACGACACTCCAGTCTGTGGCCTGCATGGAAATGAAGCTGTTCTTTCAGACACTGCTGTGTGGGACTCAGCCTGGCTGCAGGTGCCTGTGAGCACTGTCTGATTTGGGATATTTTCTATAATTACTGTAACGATGAAATCTGTCATGCGGTAAGGTAGCAGGCAGGAGAGACAAATTCATTCCTAGCTTCCTGAATTAAAAATAAATATTTATCAAGTCCAACTGAATTTGTTTTAATTAGTTGTTTTTTTAAAAAGTCACAATTTTAGCAACTCCTTTATCAAACTGACTTCTTTTCCTTAATATTAAAGAGGAAACTTTTCACACCTAAAATATTCCTGTAAAGATGAACCTGCTGGGTCTCGTTCATATCCTCACAGGCCCCTAAGAATATTTTACTTGTCTTATCCGTATCTTACCCCTTTCCAATCTGAATGCCGTAAAGAAAGTGATCGTTGTGCATTTAACGAACTGCTATACCCCAGAATTTAAATCAGTGTCTGGCTCATAGAATGAGTTCAATGGATGCTTGTGGAATGGATTTATGAAAGAATGGATGGAAAGAAAAGGTACATTATGAGAATACATCCTCAGAAGGATAGCAGCATCATTACAGAACCAGGTTAAGGTGAGTAGATTGAATATGAAGAAGATATGATGAGTGCCCCATCTATGTGGGAAGAAGATGTGAATTACTGCAATGAGATATAGGAATATGTCATTAATTGGCTTTCTTTATATCCAGCTTTGATTCTTCAGCGTTACTGTAGGGGAATGGGGAGGGGAAAATCCATAATAAACTCTAGGATCCCACAAACTTCATTTCAGAAATTTGTAAATTTATTAAACAAATAAGAGAGGCCATGTCGCCAAGGGATCAGCATCAGGTAAAAACCCAACAGTGTAACTGGCCAATGCTCAGAGAATGACATAATGAAGCTTGGGCTGCCGTAAGATCTACATGAAAACAATTTCAGTGCTGACCCATAGGTAGCTCTTGACTTTATAAATCCTCAAGTCTCCCATTAATCCAGTCTTCAATAACTGGCTGATTCAAGGAGTTATAGTATTTTTTTAACACCCTAATCCTGAGAAGTAAGTATTCAATCCTTTTCTAAAGAAACGTATCAAAGAAACTAAAATCAAACAACCTGCCTCAAAATGGCAGCATGTCCACAGACCAACTTCAGTCTGAAGACATCTAATGACCTGGACATTCTCTAGTATGTTGCAAAGTTTAACTACCACTAGGTCTAAACTAAACACCAAAACACAGGTGTGCTTCACGAAAAACGCCAAATCGATATATTAATACATTTTTTTAAAGTCAGTGAGAAAACCACCAAAATCATTTATAAAAGGGAACTCAAGTGGCACGGCAAGATCTTTAAGCCAAGTCTCATTCATTTCCCATTGAATCTGCTATAAGAACCTGAAATTGTTCCCTTCAAAGAAAAAGTCAGTTGGACAGTGACCAACGAGATACGAAAGAAGAATCGCAAATAATGCCAAACTACTAAAACCCAGGATGATTTTTAAAAAATGAATCCCTTGATTGAGGGTTACCAGGGAAGACAGACATTAAATAGATAATCACAGAAAGAATTAATTAGAAACTAGGAGGACACCAGTATTCCACACCAAAGGAGTACTCTGTGTGAAGACTTGGCTGGAGCTCGTGTTATGTCTGAAAGACTGAAATAAATGCATTCATGTAAGTTGGGGTCTTCCTGACATCTACTAGCTCTTCAGGTCCCAGCTTACATGTGACCACTTCACGGAGACCTTCCCTACCATATCTTTTCAACTAAATCACACCTTCTGACACTACATTCCCTGACGGCACCTTCTACTGTTGCTTCATTGAACTCAAGAAACTGTCTGTACTTTTGGGTATGATTATAGAGATGCTTAGTCTAAATGCAAACCAAGATACAACTTTAAAGAAAATTCTAAAGCCTACAGAGAGTAGACCAGAGAAGCATCTCACAGTGAAACCTCCCCAAGTAAGTCTTTTTCTTTGTATACATGTCAAGCATTAAGTAAACACTTGAGTTGCCCAAGTCACAGGAAATCCATGCTGGCCATTAATTGGTAGTGGCAGTATCAGTAAAGTCGAGGCTCTTCCAGCATCTCCAGAACTCTCATCATGTGCTCTTCCTAGAAGATCACATGGTTAGGGAGGGAAAAAAAGGTCAGTGTCCAGTGTTTTTTTTTTTTTCCCCACAGTACTTTGACTATCTTAAGATTAGCTTCTAGAGAAAAAAAACAAAAACAAAAACAAAAACAAATGTAGCAAGGTCAACTGAGTTGTGCCTGCTATGTCTGAAAACACATGTGCCATCACATAATTTAGCACCTAAAGAACAAGAGGCCGCAAAACTGCATCCCCAGGGAAGCCCAGAGCTGGCACAGCAATCTCTGTAGACATGAGGAACTCTGCTCACCCACTTTAATTTTAACATTACTGTGTACAAGCTTAAATATAGCATCAATCACAAAGAAATAACACATATTTAAGCTGACACAGGGCTAACGAAATCTGAGCCACTACAATTCTGAAAACTCTCAAGTTTCTCTTTCTCACTCTGACACTTCTAGGGTTGCTAATAGTCCTCATAATGTCCAGGAAGGTCCGCGTTTCTATTATTCCCTCCTGTTATCATATACTGACCATATCTTGTGCACCTTCTGGATGATTCATACATTTTCTTAGCTCTAAAAATACTAAAGTTCTAGTGCTAGAATAAATGTAGAGAACTTAAAAGTAAAGAAGTGTTTTGAAGGTGAGATATGAAAAAACCAACTATCTTGAACAATTCAAAAGACTTTCCTGGCAAATCTCATTTCTGAGAGCTTTGTATAGAAATTTCATCATCAGCTTCGGCTGCTATGGCAACTAGAATATTTCATAAATGATTTGAAATGAGTATCACTAAATATCCAGCATCTTTTGCAGGAAAGAGAAAAGACTATGAAATCTAATCCACTGTAAATTTCAAAATACAGCGTCAATTTTCATTTTTTTAATCTATTTATGCTTCTATTTGCAAATCAATAGATAACAACCTGCTACGACTACATATGAGCATGACTGAGAAGTCTTTCATTTTAGTCCTTAACTTGTCACATTAAAGCATCTTTTAGGTACTCTCTTCCCAGTTTTATTAGGACTTAAAAAAATAGGCTGGGCACAGTTGCCCATGCCTATAATCCCAGCCCTTTGGGAGGTCATGACAGGAAGACTGTTGGAGTTTGAGAGTTTGAGACCAGCCTAGGTAACATACAGATACCTCGTTTCTACAAAAAATAAAAAAATTTAAAAAAAAGGTAAAAGCCAGAGGTGGTGGTAGACCCTTGTAGTACTAGCTACTCGGAAGGCTGAGGTGGAAAGACTGCCTGAGCCCAGGAGTTCAAGGTTGCAGTGAGCCATGATTATACCACTGCACTCCAACCTGGGTGACAGAGTAAGACCGTGTTTAAAAAAAAAAAAAAAAAAAGACAATTTTTTGGGCAATTTTAGGTTCACAGCAAAATTAAGTGGAAAGTACACTTTCCATACACTCCTTGTCCCTCCCCTACCTTCCCCACTATCAACACCGTGCATCTAAGTGGTACATTTATTACAATCAACAAACATACATTGCCACATCATTATCACCCAAAGTTCATAGTTTACATTATGGTTCACTCTTGGTGTTATGTATTCGATGGGTTTGGACAAATTTCTAATGATACATATCCACCATTAGGGTATTAAAAATCCTGTGTTCCATCTATTTATCCCTCCCACCCGCCTTAACCCTTGGCAACCACTCATCTTTTTACTATCTCCATAGTTTTGCCTTTCCCAGAATGTCAAGTAGTTGACAGCTCATTTCATTTTAGCACTGAATAATACTCCATTGTCTGGCGGCACCACAGTTTATCTATTCACCCTCTAAAAGACTTGGTTGCCTCCACGTTTTGGCAATTGTGAACAAAGCTGTTATGAACATTTATGCACAGGTTTTTGTGTGGACCAAACTCATTTGGGTTATACCAAGGATTGCAATGTTTTGACTGTACCGTAAGAGTCTGTTTACTTTTGTAAGAAACTGCCAAATTTTCTTCCAAAGTAGCTGTACCATTTTGCATTTCCACCAACAATGAATGAGAGTTACTGTTGCTCTACATTCTTGCCAACATTCAGTGTTGTCAGTGTTTTGGATTTTGGCCACTTTAATAGGTGTTAATGGTATTTCATTGTTACTTTAATTTGTAATTCCCTAGTGACATATATGTTGAGCACCTTTCATATGCTTATTTGGCAGGCCTTTCCTTTTACCATGTCTATGTCAAAGCCCAAGTCTCACTGAATCTTGTGCAACAGAATAAAAACAAGCCCTTCAATGATCAGTTGACTGTGATTTAATCAATGTACCACCACGGTTTTCATAGTCTACCCTGCAGAGCTACTACTCCTGGGTCACTGAAATAGCTCATAGCAAATAAACGCTGGAGCAACTTGCAAGTGGCTCAGTAGGTCCCTGATAGTTAATAGTTTTTATCATAGCCGAGACAGGAATTTGGACTCTGGTGCTACAGCTGGGTGTAAAAGCAAATCACTAAGCAGGAAGGCAAGGTAGGGCCGGGAGGGGGTGTTGTGAAGAGAACTGATCATACAGGTTTCCTATCTTAATGAAGCTCTGAGTTATATACTCAATGCAAATAGGCAGCTGGTTCCAGTTACGTACTTTTGAAAGACAGCAGTGGATATTAATGATAGTTACCATGCTGGCTTAAAAATAAAGAAAAAGTAAAGAAGTCTAAAAAAATATATATTTGCATATATGTGAGGTTTGAGGAAGTCATGAGATTATCATGTTAAAGACCTACTTGACACATTTTTATCAGCACTCTATTATTACCTGTATTTAGGTGGCTCATGATTAAATCACGATTACTAATTGTAGCAATTATAATTTGTTATAACCCTCTTGATCTGTCAAAAAAAAAAAGCTGTTCTATTATTTAACAACCAAATTCAACAATAAACCTCAGCTGGTATAGTATTTCAAGGTTTTAAAATTTTCAGACCACCTGTTTTTAAATGGTACAGTTGCCTAATTTCTCTGAAGATATTTCCATTTTCTCAGGTAGATTCTTTTAGGAGTTTTTAACTGCTTTCATGAACTAATTTCCATTTCCATGTTTTTATGAAATAATTTACAAATGTATTTTCCTTTCCATTGCTTCTAACCCCACTGACTAGTTTTCTCTAACCTATGAGTAGAAAACATATAAACGCAGAAACACATTCAGGAAAACACAAATTCTGAACTCCACATCATATTCAATCTCAGGTTTCTAGATGGAGTTTTATGTCATCAGTCATCCACGCCCTCAGGGATTTAGGCATCAGGAACTGCCATTGTTGCTAATGAGCATGTTAGCTTTTTGGGGAAGGGATGCAGAGAATCTGAGAGATGTTTCCCCTCCCTGAGACACTTATAAAAAGAATAGCATAATCTTGCAGCCAGATGAGTTGTGAAGGTTTTCCAATAAACTACTCAAACTACCCTTCCCATCTTTTTTTTTTCTGCAAAGGTTTTCTTACGCAGAGGGAGAAGGGGCTCAGTCCCTGGCAGCTGCTTTCCTCAGGGCAGTCGGGACATTGTACAGTTCTCTCACTTTCCCTTGGCGAAGAAGTGTGCCCCCTGCCCTTTTCTTGATGAACTTGAGGGCCTGTACCTCTTGGGAGACCTTGATCAACTCCACAGCACACTGCTTATATGGGACAAATCCACACACCTCGGGGCATGTCCTGCACGATTTTGGTGCTTGCTGAGGCACCCGCAGCCACGGACGTGCCTCAACTTCCTCACATTCTTGGTCACCTTGTGGCCTTTGCAGAGGCCCATGGCCACGGGGTAATGCAGAGCCACAGCTTCTGCTCTCCAGGGACCACAACAAGGGACCCACCTTCTCTTCTGTAGAAGCAAAAAGATGTAGAATGGTGAAGTGACTTTCTCTAAAGTAGAGAGTAGCCAGTAGAAATGAATTTGGAAATGGTTCATGGGTGCTGAAGCATGGAATTCACACCAGAATAAAGAGAAGAGACATTAATGTATTTCCCAAGAAACCATAAGGGGCTATATTCTTTTTCTCCTCTCTTCTTCTTATTCACACACACACACATACACACACACTCACACACATGTTCACACACATGTCCACACTCTCCCATGCACACATGTACACACAACACATGCACACTGTTACACAGCCTCATATGCACATATAAACACATTTTCACACATACACACACACCCTTACATACATACCCTCACATGCACATATGCACATATCCACACGCTTATACATTCTCACATGAACACATACACATGTCCTCACACATACACACCCTTACACACATACCCTCACATGCACATATGCACATGTCCACACCCTTACACACATATCCTCATATGAAATATACACACATATCAACACACACAAATGCACACACCCTTACACCCTCATACACACATACACATGTCCACACACATACCCCTTACACACACTCTAACATGCACATGTGCATACATGTCCACTCACACATGCACATACCCTTACACAAACACCCTTGCATGCCCATTTACACATATGCACATACACACATCTACACACATATGCACACACCCTTACACACATACACATACGTCCACATGCATACATGGACAAACCTTCACACATTCACCTTCACATGCACATATAAGCACATGTCCACACACATGCACACACCCTTCCAAGCACAAATACACAAGTGCACACAACAATGCACACACTCTTACACCTATACACACATGCACATACCCTTGTACACATACCCCCACATACATGCACACATGTCCGCACACTCACATATGCACACACCTTTACACACACAGCCTCACACATGAACACACACTGTCCTGTGTGCCCACACATACACACACACATATATCCACTCACACACACAAAACCCTAGATACCTAGTTTAGAACAGAAGCAGTTAACTAGCAAAACATATTATGTGACTGGTGTCCCAGTATTTTCTTTCAAGCACACTAATAACCAGGTAATTAGATAGTTTGCAAGGGAGAAAGGCTGTAAAAATGAAAGAAAAGTCCTTGGCAGGCAAATCAGTATTTGTTCACCTGTTGAATGTGTTTTCTTTGAATAGATTTTTTTTTAATTCTGTTGTGTTTTCCATGGTTTAGATATTATTTTTCCAGCTTTGCTATAATTATGACCATAGAAAATGCTCCTGTTCCTGCCCAATCTCTATTTGCAATTTAATGAATGAGTCATTTACAGACAGGATCCTGAGACCATCCAAAATACTATGAGTGGGTCCTGAAAATGCACTCTTTCTACTCCCTCCTAATGAATTTAAACGTGTTCGAAGAAAAACTTGCAAAATTCATGAGCCTATTAATAGTTCCACAATGAACCCTAATAAGGGTTCAATGTAACCAACTGTCATGGCAGATAAATAATACATGTTATATTTTTTAAAACCAGGCTTTTTTGAGTGCATCAATTATCCTGGTACTTCCCACTTAGTAAAAGCAGTGAGTAGGCCCTTTAAATATATTTATTAATTCACCGAGAGATCTCAACAAGCTTTAGGTATTCATTCAAACCAACTAAAATACATGAGTATCCTTTAGAAAATTAAAATCTAG